>JADLZL010008121.1:0-70299 GCA_015844335.1 Chrysopogon serrulatus
TACAATGTTTATTTGTTGATGTAATTTTTTAAATATAAAAGATGGTCATGTATGATGAATCATGTTTATTTGCCAATGTGACCATGTTAAGTCATATTGGCTTTTTCATTTATAGCTTAATAATATGTTTAGACATAGTGTATATCTAAGTGTAATAACAAGAGCAACGTATTTAGAAAACCAATATAACTTGCAACTCAGGTGGTCTCTTGTTTTCAATGAAATCTGCCGCTAGAAGACACATATAAGATCATCATATAGGTTCCTTCTTTCAGCAGACAAGAACTGTTGGTGGTTTTGTGGTGAGAAACAGAAATGGTGAAGTGTTGTTTCAAAAAAAAAAAAAAAAAAAAAAAAAAAATGGTGAAGTGCAATTAGCTAGGGCAGAGAGTATCAGATAGGAATCTTCTACTTTGCCGTTTGCACACTGAAGCGCTGGCAGGCAGCGTAGTTGAGTATCAGATAGATAGTGATACCACAACCACAAAGATTGCAGGTGCCCTCACATGTCACATCAACAGATTTGGATCCGAGCTCCATTGGTTGTAGTGGGGCAGATTAGAGATATCATATTAACGAGTTCGTTTCTTAATCTCCATCTGTAACTGAAACTACAACAGAGTGGCAGACAGTGTAGCTTTCCATCGGCAAGTTTTCTGGCCTCTGGCTTGGATTTGTTGGTGAGCCATGCCCCGGAGTTTGTATCAAACCCAGTGTCTTGCGATAACCTGGAACTGATGTCTAATGGAGGCGAATATTTCCCAAAAAAAATAGAATCGATGTGAGGGTCTATCTGTAACCATTGGGCACCACCACAGTTATACAACAGATGTTTGGAGTATCTGGTATCAGGCTATCAGCTAACCATAGGGCACCACGGCCACAGTTATACAACAGATGATCGGAGTATCTGGTATCAGAGAGGAGAATTGAAATGCCTTTACTGTTTACATTACTGGTACGAAATCTAGCTATAATTTTACAACAACGCCTGCAGGGAGGGATCGAATGCTGCACAGGCGCATACATCGCTTGTCACAGGTGCCACGACCAACAAATATCTTGCACTGTTTATTCGTTCACAAGAAAGTGTTTATTCGGAGCTAGTACCAGCTTCATGGCTCCTGGAACATGATCGGTATTTGCGCCATCTGGGGTTGATGCTTCCTGACCTGCAAATTATAACAGTTACTCCCTATGCTCCAAATTATAGTTTGCATTAGAGTTTCTTCTAATGGTACACGCCAATAAACTGTTCTGCCTGCCCAAATCATAGTTCGCTTCAGACTTTTTTGAATGAATCAGCAGGAGCACTGCTATATTAGCTTTAGATTTGTCCTTTAAACTTCTCTAAATTTGACCAAGTTTTTAGGGAAAATAATATACAGACATCTACGATTTCAAACAAATGCACTACCAAAACATATTTCATGGAAAATTTAATGAACTAATTTGATAATTGATACTGTGGATGCTGATGAATTTTTCTATAAACTTCATCAAAGTTAGAGAGGTTTGATTTAGAACAAAGCTAAAGTGAACTATAATTTAGAATGGAAGGAGCTGCTCAAAATGAAACTGATTTTCAGGACCTTGACACCAGCCATTGATAATAGCTTGTGAGAGGCAACATAAACATGAGCTGAGTTGTCAAGCTTTTTTTCGACGAAATAGATGACCTCAGATACACCAGACTGTAAGAAATATCAGCATGCTGTTAGAACTCAAGCAATAATTATTATAATTGCACAAAGAAGTTAGTTTTGTGATGGCTGTTCTCTTATTAGACTTTCAGTGAAAGGAAAATGGCTGCATGGGGAATCGAACTGGACTACCATGCGAATGCAAACAAGTAGATCTTTGTTGCTGAACTGCAGTATGTATGCAACACTGCAACCTCACTTAATAAATTGAGCACAAGCAAGCTTTAACAGGGGGAGGGGGAGGGGCTTGCAGTGGTTCATTGAAGTTTTAGCATGAAAAGGCAGAGCACATATCAAGCTTAGGTGAATACTTACAAGCGCATAGTAAGAAACTTGGGGATACATGTCGTGTACAAAATGAGTGACAAAAATGGGCAGTGTGGACTAAATTTAAATGCACTAGCCTAAACTGCAACCCTAACTAATATCATGATCCTACAGAGACAAACCTGAATAATAATCTTGGCACATTCATTGCATGGGAACATGGTGACATATAATTTCTGTGAGAGAAGAAACACAGAAAACCGGTAAAGTTTCTATAAAAATTGAATGAAATGTATAATGGCATAGGAGACTGAAACAACCAAACCTGTCCAGCTGCTGAAGCATGGTTGGTATTTAGAATTGCATTAACCTCAGCATGAACAACATAGCTGCTAGGATACAAAAATATATATAATTGGTTACAATTTACTGGAACACCTCTTCAGTATGAGAATTTGTTGTCGCCCTCATAGTGGGAATTAATAAGCAACATAAAATCCACAATATGCCTCAGGATTGTGCAACAAAGCCAGATTAGCTATAATATAGAATAATTTCACAAAGTTTAAGGCCATGAAACTGAGGGTAGAACTCATAGAGTAGAGCAAGAAAGCACATATTCTGAAGTCAGCCTCACCGCACTATGGTTGTTTCATGGCTCATTTTCATCAGACATTTGTTGTACATTGTTCACTTGAAAGAAATTATAAGTATATATACACATAAGAGTTCTGCTATGTCATCAATCAAATATTCAAATTAGCTTTTTATGGCAAGTTGTTTTCATAAATTGAACATATTTTAGTTAAGATCACGTATTAATAAATAGTATGGTGTCTGTGTCCAGAAAACATAGGTGTGTATCAATGGGAAAACAAAATAATGGCAATGACAGCAGGAATACCGAGAGAAATTAATTACTTACGGAAATTTTGTCTCTAATGGATCTCCATTTGCAGATTTCTGGAATAGAAAACAATTAGCAAAATAGTATCACTTTCTTCATCATATGTGAAAGATGCAGACTTCTTTGAGAAGTGATAAAGTGGATCTGTGGATGTCTTTTGAAACTAGCGTGTGGTATTTGGGTAGATTATTAAATAACCTTCGATTTCTTGTTATTGAGTGGACACCAACTATTAATAGATCCAAAATAGAACATCAGACAAAAGAAAATGGACCTTTGCCCAAGGAAGCTTGTCATCGGAACAACCTCTAGGGAAGCCATTGTAGCCAATTCCTGTTAGAAAACAGCTGATGTTACATTGCCAAAGACAATATGCAGCTTTAAAAGTTGGACATGACAGCTATATTCATCACAATAGCCCATCACTGAAAATACAGCCATCAGTGACCAAAACAAGTTTATGAACTAAGTTGCATATTGTCATAAGCCAACATAGGCTCTATTAACGCACCACAGACAAAATACGACTAATGCCGTGTTAAATTAGGATTTAGGAATCAAGTATTATAGAAATTATTTACTGCTCCCTTATTCCTGCTCTTGGGTATGTGATTAGAATAGCAGAACTGGGACCAAACCATCAAAAGTATGAACTAGACAGGAAAACATGGAAGTTATTGAGTATGGGAGTATGGATAGTGAATTTCCAATGAAGGTACCATGGGAATAAACATTCACACTCCAGCATTTATCAGCACATATCATAGACCCAATACACCAGGCACTCTCATGATCAAATTAAAACATACACAAATGCATAGCAGTGTATACAGAGCATTCTGCAGCAGTACAGCTTCATCCTCACCTAGGATTATTCCCTCTTGGCTAACCAAGCATGCTCCAACCTGAGTGAAATGGATGGCATATCAATCAATTCATAATTTGATCACTGACATAGGTAAAGGAACAAAAATTACATTATCTAACATATTGTGATAAATGTATTTCATGAATATGCAAAGGATGTCAAAACAAGCATCACCCTCTTCCATTTATAGCAAATCAAGCAGAAAGGGACATGTTTTAATCGAGACTATAAAGAAGTAATAGACTTATTTTAATATTGTCACATAAAGTAGAAATGAAGTATGGTCCTTTATTTTGTAAAATTTGAAGTGCTCAAATGGACTTGGAAAGAGTTATTGAACTGTTCAATATACAGATGCAAGTTTTTCGCAATAGAAACGAAAGATTCTGGCGTTGATAATTCTGGTGATTTTTTTATTCATAGTCGGATGCGAAAAATTAATAGAGCATTGTTCAATCAGAAGTATAAATACTAGTTAACATGGCCTAGTAACTAAGCTAAGACAGGCTCTAGTAAATAGTAATACAGTGTGACTGAAATGTCAAGTCGACGGAATTTGACCATTTAATTGCATATTTAGGCCTGTGCATGTTCCAACATCAGTGCGTCACTAAGGAATTTCCACAAACAGCTTTGCAATACATGTCCAGTACAGATGTCTTTTACCTGCCGATTAGGATCCTTGGACCGCTCAGCTGAAAGGAAGGCGATCGCCATGAAGTAGTCGTCCCAGGAAATATACCTGCACAAACAAGCGCCACGAATCAGCACAGGAGATTCAAGACGAGCGGAACTGGCATAAGGATCGCTAACGAGGGCGGGACCGCGGGGACGAACCCTTCCCTCTTGGCAGGATCGAAGGGGGACTGCGCCAGTGGACGCTCGGAGGCGGATCCATTGGCGGCGGGATAAAGGTTCAGGGGTCTGACGGAGGATGTTCTGCGGGAAGACAGGAGGCGTATTGCAGCGGCGGCAGCAACGGCCCCGGCCGCAGCTGAGAGAGAAGCTATGGCTAGATCCCTCGTTGAGGCCATCGCGCTCGATCGGCGGAAATGGGCGCGCCGGCCACTGGAGGTGTGGGTACGGTGCGGCGGCGACGCTAGCTGGGTTGTTGGGGTTGCCGGGTTGGGGAATGGGAGAGCTGGAGAAGTGGAGTGTGGAGACCACGAACGCGGGAAAGTTTGGGGTTTCCTTTGCTGTTCCCGCGCGTGAGAAGAAGGCGGTACGCGTAGCCTCGATGAAGGTCCGTTCTTGGTTTTAGGCCTATGGGCCTCGTGGACTGTAGGTCCATCGTCCATACATACCTTTTCTCACTGGCCCAAACAAAATTGTCGCTATGGTTTTTTACTTCTATGGAATTCGTTCGACTAATTTCTTGAAAATCTATGTAATATATATACTCTTATGAAAATTCACCTAGATTCAACATTAGTATGGAAATAATACATTTTTGCACAATGTTTCTATGTCAGGTTCTTGGCATATAGAGGTATAGATATATGATAGTGTTTGGTCCATTTAAATGTAACGTGACTTGATAGTGTTTGTTAACAAAAAAAGGGACTTATAGTGTTTGTTTCCATCCTCTTGTAGTACAGTTCCACCGTTAACATATATACCACCCCTATACAAAGTTGGTACAACTCCAACCCGAGTGTAATTAAAAAAACTCTAGTGTAATCAAACGCCAATTCGTTGTTATCTCCCATGATTCTATTTATTTTGTATTTTCATTAACATTTCAGCTACCGAATACTTCCTATGTTTTTTATTCCAGAACATTGATTCATCATTAGTCTAGATTTAGAAAGAAAAGGATGGAAACTACTGGTATTTTCTAATAAAACCATAGATCAAAGATCGGACGAACCAAAACGCTACTAAAACCCTAATTTCCAATCATTTCCTTAATAAATAGCCCTCTCTAGTCTTGCACCGCCACCTCGTCGATTCCTTCCATTTTTTCCATTTCATTTTCTCTACTCTTTGTCTTCACAGTACCAGGGAAGGAGTAGGGTTAGAATCTTTCCCCCCTTTCTATTTGTCTCTCCCTCGATCCTTCTCTATATCCAGCAAAGTATGGGAAGAAAAAGGTAGGTGGCTCTGCAAGATTAGGGATCAAGGTTTAGGCTTTGGTGGTTTGTCGGAGTTTGAAGGATTTAGAAGGGATTTTGGAGAATCTAAGGGTGAAAGACTAGAGTCGGGCTTTGGTGCTTTGTCGAAGTTTGAAGGATTTAGAAGGTATTTGGAGAAAAAAAGATAGATCGGGCGGTTCCGCGAGGCTAGGGGATGGGGAAGGGTCTCGTTGGACTTTGTAGGTGGTTTGTCGGAGTTTGAAGGATTTATAAAGGTAAAATTTGGAGAATCTAGCTGGGGCGAGTTATATTATGAATGAGACATGGAGATCTAGAACGCTTTGATAGTTAAGGAGAACGAAGATTAGGAAAAGCAATTGACTAGAGGTGCAAGAGGGGGCAACCGCTGGATTTTGATCATTCGATGACAAATTCTGGTGCTTAGTTGGGTGGGAGAAGAAAATCGTTGGACAAGGATCCATCGGTGGTTCGACGCCGATAGCACCGGTAGTCACTGTCGCCATCTCCGGCAGCACAGCAGCTGAATCGCCCCCCCGCCGGCATCGACGCCATTGGTCGTTATCCATCGCGTTCTATGGGCCTGCAGAGAACATCATTCAAAGTCGATGTCCGCACTACACGGCGCCGAGACTCTAGAGGCTGCAAAATGCTAAAGTTTGAATAATTTACAAGCAAAAAAGGCCCACAGGATGCGCAGAACACTCTAACCCCATTTTATTAGGGTTATCATGATGAGCTCGCTGCCATGGAGGAATAAGGCTAGAATGCTTTGATAGTGAAGGAGAACGAAGATTAGGAAAAGCAATTGACTAGACGTGCAAGAGGCACTTCAACCGCTGGATTCTGATCATTCGATGACAAATTCTGGTGTTTAGTTGGATGAAACATTTGAACATTGTATAAACAACTTTTTGTGTCAACCATCATGTCCACACACATCGTTGCTGATCCATCGGTGGATCTGTCGACGCCGCCAACCTCAGCACACCGTCACTGTCGCCATCTCCGGCAGCACAGCAGCTGAATCGCCCCCGCCGGCATCGACGCCACTAAGCGTCGTTACCTTTTCCATCGCGTTCTATGGGCCTGCAGAGAACATCATTCATACAGTCGATGTCCACACTACACGGCGCCGAGACTCAAGCGAGGTTCCACCAACCACTCCTGAGGCTGCAGCGGTAAGTTCTATGGTCCTACCCGTCAGCCACAAGAAGTTTGTCTACATTTTTATTTTATATTTATTTACAAGCAAAAAAGGCCCACAGTTCACAAAACCGCCGCAGAACACTAACCCCATTTTATTTGAGGTTTGTCTCCGTCTCAGGGACGCCAATCGGCCGTGGCCGAACCGTCGTCAAATTCTCCCCGTGGCAGGCCGAGGCCGATCATGGCGTCGCCGGCGGCGGATCCGCAGCCGAAGAAACGTAAGGTCGCCGATGCCCAGGACCCAAGCCCCTCCTCAAATCCGGCGCCCGCGCGGCTTCCTTCCCCTGCCCCACCGCCTCCCGAAACCCTAGGTGCTGCGGCGCCCTCAACCTCCTCCCCACCTCCGACGGAAACGGCACCCCTGCTGCCGGAGGAGGAGAGGTTTCAAAAGCTTCGCAACCAGGAGCAGCTGAGAAATGTCTTCCAGCGCTACAGCCGTATCCGCACGTACGTACAGGAGCACAAAGACGGCGGCCTCACGCCCGAGCTGGAGCAGGACTATCTCTACCTCATCTCCGCCTCCCGAGGTGGCTAAACTCCCCCTTCTATCTGTCGTGTTGACATACAATAAAAACTGGCATTGCATTCGTTGTTACTGGATGTTGTGATTTGCTATAGCCTTTGAGTATGTAGGCTTGAATCAGCTCCACACTCAAGACTGTTTGTTTGTTGCTGCAATAGTTTATACTATACCAGGAGAGGGAAAACATATACTGGGTTTTAGGAATGTTTATTAATAGATAGAATTGTGAAATCAGATCTTAACAAATGGAATCATGTAATTTGACATAAGAATTACCACTTCACATGGATTTCATGCAGTAGCGTGTTCATATTCGCTAACTTCCTTCGATTGATTTGCAATGACAAGAGTTTGTTGATCTCTAATTAACTTATTATCTGGCTATGCATTCTATTAGTCAGTGTCTTATAGGTAGTGAATGTTGTTTTAAGTACACCGTAATGATGTTGTATGATAAATTATGCGCGAAATTTCTGTGCTAGTAATTACAATTTGGAAATTGTTTGGAGTACTACCACATCATTGATCGAAATCAAAATGAGCTTGATGAAATTTGGATATGTTGTTTGTTATATATTTAAGGTAAGACAGTGTTATTCATGATTAAATTATCCATTATCTGTGGCACTATAAAGCTTGATCCTAAAAGCTTAGTTCACTACAGATGTCCTAATTTCTCTGTAGCAATTAGGCTTCTCCATGTTTTGTGACCAATTTGTTTAGCAAATAGCGAGGAGAAAATTTTCCAAGAAATGGGAAGGTGAATAAATCCAAGAATTGCACAGTCTTAAAAGAGCTAGGAGTTTATCTGCCCATTTATTATTTGTTACAGCTTTTGCTCATATTATGTCAGATTTAAAGGCATCATCTTTTCCTTTGGCTTAACTTTATTAACTAACAGAGCGCTATTAATGACTAAAACTTCTGGAGTACAACGGACTTGCCTTGCACAACTTAAGGCTGTTATTTTGGTAAAGGATCAGTCTCTTCCATGTTTACAAACATCCTTATCTTTTTCCTTGCTCATCCATACAGGTTGTGAAAGCGTACAATGTTTTCTATCTTTGCCAATTCCTCGATTGGCCTCGCGCTGTCCTACTGCACTCGAGGCGGCAACTAAAGTTACCATCAACATGTACAAATGCAACATGGCCACTGTAAAGAGAGGGGGGGATTTGAAAGGTGTGCCATGCAAGACTGCTAAAGCATGTATCATTGGCTTAACTCACATATGCTCTGCAGCATCTTCTGAAGAACTCAAGTCATCTGTTATGAAAGGAATCTGCTCTGTCGTTTATAGAACTGCTCTATCCTTCTTCATTTCAACCTTGGAGGGGAAGGATATCTATTGCATGGACTATAAAAAACGTGCAATGCTTCAGGACCCTGTGACGTTGTTAGAGACATTAAAATTGGAGTTAGACAATTCTAAGCAACCAACAATTGATAATTTATCTGAACTGGGAGCTATTTGCTTGCTTTGCACATTCCTTTTGTTCCCAGAGAATATACTAGAAGCCTGTTTTATGCTGCTTGCTTCTGCAGAATGTGATGATGTAAAGGGAGAAGGGTTATACCTTTTAAATCAGTTGACCTGTCATCTAACCTGTAATGCTGCAAATGATGCTATGGGTGACAAGATTGATGAGCAGTGTCCTATGATGGAAAAAAATCTGTCCGACACCAATAAAATCATTGATTCAAATCCCGTTGTTTCGGAAAATGCTATGGAGTCAAATGAGTGTTACATCACAATGGTATGGATCATTTTCTATTAATGCTGAACTTTCACCTTTTAACCGTAGGAAGACAATGATGGGTTATAGCAACCAATTCAATAATTGCTAGAATAATTTGTAAATGATTAGGTATCTGTTGTTTATATTCTAGTTATGCATCACAAGTTGCTGCTTGCACTTAAAAGTTAAAATTGACTTAGAAAGTTTGATCCCTAGGAACTTTTTTTGTAATTGATTTGCACTTAACTTTGTCTTAAAAAATCTGGTGTATAACTTCCTCTTCATTTTTCCAGCTATTTTGCTTATTTTTCTTACAATCTTACTAAGTTAAATTTGCAGGCCATCTCTAGGCATCCATCTCTGAAACGTTGGATATTATCAAGGTACAAGAAGTTATGTGATTCCTGTAAACCTGCTGTGGTTTCTGAGGTGTCATCTTGTTTGAAAATTTTGGGCTCTTTGTCAGAACCTTCTGAGGATAAAAGTCACACGGGCAATGAGTCATCAGTTCTGGAGAAACTTGACAGCACTGTTAGAGAAAATATGCGACCAGCTGAACTAATTTCATCTGAGCAGGGAGCACTTGCAGAATCTGAGATTGTTGATAATTATGAAAATAAGTCTTCACAGAATAAAAATGTGGACATGGTTCGTTCTGATAATCAGAAATCTGATGGGCTTATGGACACAAAACTGAATAACTTCAAAGGAGGAACTGTTGTCTCTGATGCACGGCATCAAGGTACAAGACTTGATTTGCTTATGCCAAAATCTGCATATGATTCTGCTGGAGCATCTACATCACTTACTTCTCCAGGACAACATTTTGGAAGGGCAAAGCATTTATTTTCTGAACCATTTGATATTTGTGGCACTTATGTTGCAAGGGATGTGATTTCAGTTTCAAAGGAACTTTGGGTTGGTTCACTGGGAAATAGAGCTACCGAGGCACTAGTCAGATCCAAGTTTGAGGAGTTTGGCCCATTAGTAAATTTTTTGTTCTACCCATCCAAAAAATTTTCTTTAGTTGAGTATAGAAACATATTAGATGCTGTGCATGCATGTGGATATATGCAGGGTTCATCTATTTGGGGCGGTTTTCTTCAAATAAGGTATTTAGATAGGCTTATAGGTAGTAAGGGATTTATTCGTGGTATAGCTATTGGTGAAAGCCGTCATGTTTATGTTGCTAAAGTCAAGAATAAAAAAGACAAAGACATGGTCTTTGATGAGTTAAAGATGGCAGGGCTGAAGTGGCCATCTGGGATTACTGATATCTCTGGTGAAAATGCTTTGCTTCTTGAATTCGAGACGGCAGTTGATGCAGCTACTGCGAAATTCTATATTAGGCACCAAGCTCTTCCAGATGTTTGCTCCAGGGATATGAATCTACCCGGTCATCAACTTTTGGTTCAAAATATAGACCACTCAGTCCCTGACATCGACTTAATCAATGCCTTCTCTCAATTCGGCGAGGTCATCAGGTGGCAATTCAATAGGGCTGATAGTAACTGCTTTATAGTTTATAGATCACAAGATGCTGCTGCCCGTGCAAAATCACACTTGCATGGAGCACGGTTTGGGTTGAAGTCACTTAGTGTTGAATCAAGGACATACAGTGCAGGATCTGTTCATGATAAAACAGTGTCACCTGTTGCTCCGATGTTAGGCCAGAGTGTACCTGATAACAGCATACACCATGAGATCAGGTCAGCTTAACCTCTTTTCCCCTTAATTATTTTACGTGGTTTATGCCCGTGTGTTGCAATGGGAGCCAAGTAATTTGCATGCAATAAAAAAAATGAAAAAAAATATTGTTTTGGGCCACAATATAAGATATAGAAGCACTAGTTTTACATAAGTATCATAGCAAACAATTGTGTTGAAAACTACACTCTAAATACACGTAAACCTTAAGTATATATCAAGTATGTAATAATAAATAGTAGAAAACTCTGTTGTATTTTACCTTAAAAATTTAGCCACAAGCAATTGACATTTCCTTCATATTTCTCAAACACCACACATACTAAGGCTCGGCTCCTATCATATGGTTCTCTAGGCATCTTCAGTCATGTTTTGCAGAGTATTGTAATATTTCTCTTGTTGCTATCTTCATTGTTACCTCCCTATATGTCCTTGTTTTCATCTTTTTGGCACCGTCCACATCCTAAATCACAAATATGAATCTGATTTATATACTTTTTCATGGAGAAATAAAATAACATACTCAGCAAATTTGCATGAAGCCAATCTAAACAAAACTAAAATGTCCATGGAGAATATTTAATGCCGTTTAACTGACATTAATTCCATATTGCCATAAAAAATTGTAGACTGCATTCCTTGCTTGTTTGAGAGAGAAACCATAACGACGGGCCTTTTTATTTTAGTTTCTTTCTGCAGCAGCAGCTGGTCACCACATTATGGTAGCTGCTGACATCACATTATGTATTTTGCTACATTTTTTTCATGCCACAAGGGTAAACTTTCTTGTTACTTAACATATTCATTCCACTTCGGAACACATGCAGGAATCCAAGAGTTCCAGGATATCATGCAGGATATGCAGCACCAGGGGAACGACCTATTTATGGTAAGTCTAGTCTTTGATTAGTGGAACAGAATGCAAGCTTGTATATGATTATTTTCCAGTATAACAATGTGTTCCTTGACGTGCAGGTCCACCACCTCCAAATACAAGCAGAGCTCCACAAGGAATTTTTCCTTGCCCACCTGTTTCCACACACCATGGTTCTGTAATACCACCACCACCTATTCAAACCTCTTTTGTTCGGCCTATATATCCTGGTCCAGGGAGTCCCTGGGAGAACACTACTCCAAATCCACCGCCCTTCAGCCATGTTTCTCCTCGCATGATGCCTGGAAGTAGCTTCCGTGTTAATCCAGCTTCTCGTCCTTTCATACCCTCTTGTGTTACCCCTCTTCCACAGCTTCCTGGAGGCTCAGCACAGCATTCTGAGAAAATGCCACCATCACTACCTCTGTCAACTGTAGCTCCCCCACCATTTGCACCTCTAGATATGCCACCTCCACCCCCACCGCCACTACCTATTTCCCAGCCACCTTCAGTGCCACCGCCCCCAAATTCTCCTCCGCCACAACCTATTGCTGATTCATCTGACTCGCAAAAGTCAAGTTCTCATCCTCAATGGCAGGGTCCTCTTCTAAAAAGTAGCATGCATTACTGCAGAATCTATGCAAGCAGAATAGAGTTGGATGCCTGCAGATATGAAAATGCTGTTTCTGAACCAACAGAGTAAGAGTTACATAAATTCATGATCAATACTAATATATTATTTGCAGTAAGAATAGAGGAGTTTCCTTAGTATCATTTTGCTTGGACATTTCAGATGGCCTTCAGAGCTAGATGTGACAAAGCGCACAGCTATCCAGAATGTGAGGACAACTTTCAACAATACACCACCTAGTAAGGTAAGGTTCTATAAGGCCATATCACATGTCAGGAATATTTGCAGCCTCGTATAATTTTTACATTTTGTGTTGTCTTGATGAATTGGGAAAGGGTGTTTTGTTCATGAGTACCTAATGCACAAATTTCACATACGATGTAATATGTACATGAAGAACATTCTGCGTTTCAGACTGATGTTACTTGAAAAATATGATTTTTGGTGCTCAGATACTCCTGCTTAATACTGGTGTTAAATCTGTTATATGTTTATTTGCATAATGGTAAATCATTTACATCCAGATGATGGCGCTGAAATTGAACTAGTTAGATCTATGTTTCTCTCTAGTCTGGATTGAACACAAATTTTGGAGTAATACTATTATGAGATTGCTGATGCAAAACTATAGTTGTTTTCATGCTTCATGTTAGCTGATTATGGACCATTCAGACACTTGTATGTTTTAATTTAGCTTTTATTGGATTTCTTGATGGCTGATTTGGTGAACAAAAGCTCATCACTGAACTTGTTGCCTTATAAATTGCATCTTTTGGCACCTGGTTCAGCTTGTTAATAAAAAAAAGGTTAGGTGGACCAACACACGTAAAGGGTCTCTGAGCTTGTTAATACTCAAATAGTGCAGGGTGGGGGGTTGTAATAGTAGGACAGGAAATTTACAATGGACATTATCCCCGCAATTCTTTGTACTAGTAGCTTTGCACACTGACAAGGTCTCCAATACCACCTTTAAGTACTTTTTCTGTATGTAGACTAAGGTTTTAAATTAGAACAAATCAAAATACTTCTATTGAAAAATCTAAGAATAACATGTCTTCGTGGCAAATTTAAGTGCTTTTGTGTATATTAGTGATTTAAAGCTTCTAAAGTTGCTTGCATGTATGCTAATATGCGATATTGCTATGACAACTTTGGTTTGAAAATACTGGGATCAAATGTTAGTCTACGAGTATATGATGCTACCTGATGCTAATAACTTTGTTATTTGTAAGACATGGTAACTGTTTCCTGATTGAAACCAAATTACTTAGTGCTCACTTACACCGTTCAGTCAATGGACTAGCATAAAGACAATATTCTGTAGTTCATTATGCCAGTAGTTCACCTTTTAAACTTACAGTTTTAGAGTTATATATCACCTACAATTAGTGGGAGGATTTATCTATTGTTGGATTTCTTGGATTAAGCAAGATTGAATTTTCTCCTGCCAGTAGTTCACCTTTTAAACTTTCAGTTTTAGAGTTATATATCACCTATAATTAGTGGGAGGATTTATCTATTTTTGGATTTCTTGGATTAAGCAAGATTGAATTTTTTCCTGGGTTTCATCTCCATTTGAGTACTGGGTTTTACATTAGGGAAAGGAGCCCCGCCCTACTGGTGGCTCATACTGGGTCTCAGCTTAAACGTACTGTAACTTGGTTTGGAGTAAAAGATGCGTTTATTTTAACTTTTAATTAGGAATGATTTTAAATTTTCTCATGTCAAATTTTATATGAAAATCCACTTGTGCTTTCTGATGTTGGAAAAATGATTTTTATCCCCCACTTTGCAGAGAGAGGTCTGCCGGCTCATGCCTTGTTCAAATGGTGATCAGAGAGGGGTATGATCTTATCAGTAATGGCAACTAAATTACCTTTTTCTTTGTTTTATGTATCTATATTGCAATGAATGTGTCATCTGATACTTCTGAACTATCTTTAGTTGTTGTGCATACGTGATTACATTGCCCTTGACCTTGAGTTGTGATTTCTTTAGTGGAGAGAACTGAATGAAGTTGGCATTTGGGCAGAAAATTCTTTGCTGAAATTGTCAATTGTGACCATGTAATTTGGAGTTTGTAGGTGTTTTGTGTTTGTAAGTTAACAGTTCAGTAGACTGCAGTTGTATGGCATTTTGTCTCTGCCTGTGTTACATGATAGCAATACCGTCGTAATTTAATCAAGCCTGGAAACCTGGTTGTCTGAGATGATGTGGAAACTAGATTTCAGTGTTATGTTCTTGATAACTAATGGCCAAGTAGTTAACTGGAGTGTTGTATATCTTGCAGTTCCGGGATTTCATAAGCTATCTGCTGCAGAAAGACTGCGCTGGCGTGATTAGGATTGCTGCTGTGAAGGCGATGTGGACGAGGATACTATTCATCCTTCCTCCCACATCTGATGTATGTGGCATGGTAGGAATTCCCCCTCCTCCCGCTGACACTATGATTGTTGTAATTTTGCCCAAGGAAACAACCAACGAGGCATCATGACAATTTTGTGTGCTACATGTATGTTAGCTTTGTCGATGCTAAGGTTTTTGTAGAGCTTTCAACTCCGTAGCAGTTATGTGAAAACTGTGCATAATCGTTGGTTACTATGCGGTGTTAGCATTATTATACAGTGGTTCAGCTCAGTTATCTGTGAAGTGGGGACTATCGCAAGCCTCCTGTAGAAATGTAGCTCTGCGGTGGGAGCTCGTGCGCCAATCAGTCGGTCACCAATTGACCATGCTCTGCAACTTTGCATTGCAGGCGGTGTTGGGCGTCCTGACCCTGCCGCCCAGGCGCCTATGGTGTGTGTAGTGGGACCCTGCTAAGCCTAAATGACGTGTCTCCACAGCTGGAATGGTGGATCGTGGTGAATTTTGACCCAGCTAGTTTTACGTTTTGGGTTCGTGTTCAGTAATCAAGCTGGTTTTACTTCTGAATAATCTGCTTAGTTGGATGTTTAATCAACTGTGGGAATTTGGCAGTGAACAAGGCTGAAGTTCAATAATTTGTCGTGCTTAAACGCAGGAGGCTAACCGATTAATAATTATTATTTTGGTTTGCTTAGTAGTAATGCAATACCATTTGTCATGGTTCTTTCAGTATTATTCATCGTATTTAAGTAGAAGCGAAAATAGTAAAACAAAAAAAAGGGAAGCAAGTACTCAAGAAGGTTAAACCATTACTAAACAAGGCGTTACAAACTCAGTTCCACAAAAACGTAAAAAAGACTGAATCCTCCAACGCGAAAAATCAACAGTTACAGCAATTCGCTGTCTCAAGCTACAACAAGTTAAGGAGCTAACTCAATCTACAGCATGTTTGATCATGCGTCCGGCACCATCTGCTCATTGCGAGAAGTCGAAACTAGGCAACAAATTAGGCAAAGCGTTCATGAAACTGAAGCTGTCGTCGTCCACCAACGCGGGCAAGTCCAATCCTTGATCATAGCCTGCTCCTGCGTCCGCCCCGTCAGCAGGATTGGGGTTGACAACGTCCGGCGCCATCACAGGAAAAGAAGCGACGTACTCGTCGAGCTGCGGTGCCGCCGGCGGATACTCATCATCGACGAACAGGGCTGGGTGTTCCTCGACGGCACACCGGGCAGTGGCGGCGATTTCACCTGCTG
This sequence comes from Chrysopogon serrulatus, assembly GCA_015844335.1. Taxonomy (NCBI): domain Eukaryota; kingdom Viridiplantae; phylum Streptophyta; class Magnoliopsida; order Poales; family Poaceae; genus Chrysopogon; species Chrysopogon serrulatus. Next base: position 16,142 of record JADLZL010008121.1, read on the forward strand.
CATCGCCCACTTCCTCGTCGTCCTCGAACTCGTCGTCGCTGCCCCGATGCTGCGCGTCCCTGCTGCGCTTGTTCTTGGCGTTCTGGCCGTGGCCGCTGAAGCGGATGCAGTACACCCTCGCCGGCGACCGCGCGAGCTGGGGCGGGGCGGTGATGGAGTACTCGTGCATGACCCAGCCCGTGCTGCCCTTGACGCCGCACTCGTGGAAGTTGAGCGCGTACTTGTCCCACTCGATCTCCATCTCCCCGGCGCCGCCGCGCACGCGCACGCGCAGCTTCTTCCTGACCTCCTGGCCCTGTTCGTCGCGCTTCCTCTTCCTCTTGCCCTGCCCTTGCCAGGTCCCGCTTCCCACGCAGGCGCGCTTCTGGCGGCCGCCCTTGGCGTTGATGGCCTGGCACGCCGCGAAGAAGAAGGCCTGCTGCTTCCGCCCGTGCTTCTCGAGGAGAGCCCACGGCGGCGCGCTCAGCGGATCGTCGTCGATGATGTCGTTGGGCAGGAGGGGCTGGCCCTGGATGCGAGGGAACAGGCAAAGCTCGACCACCTCCTCGTCGGTGGGCACGAAACGGAAGCCAGGAGGAAGACCCTGCTCCGTGGCCATGGACGTACGGTGGCTCTGTTGCTCCTGCCGGCGGCGGCGGCGGCGGCGGCTTGCTAGGGATTTTAGCGGGCGTGGCGTGGCGTGGTGTGGTGTGGGCGTGTGGCGGCAGAGAGGAGAAACGAGACAGGATCGGAGAGGGGATCTGGGGTATTTATAAAAACGGCGGGAACCAAAAACGCGTTGCGGATCCAGCTCCAGACTTCGACTCGGACCCTGCAGCGCGAAATTAAAACCAATCCGATCCGACTACCGGCGATACCTTACCAAATTAGTAGGAAACAATGATGCCTTCCAGTTGGCGGTTACTGGTGAGCTGACACTAGTACCAGCAGAGGTCCGGATGATTTATTCGACCGTTGGATTCTTCTTGTGGTTTGTTTGGAACTTTGGACCCTTGTTCGTCCATTTTCCTGACGCCATTGCCAGCTTAGAACCAAGGAATGGGCAAGATAATTTCGGTAGGTTCGGCAACAAAAACTGTACTCTCAGAAGAAGAGCCCACTAATCGGAGCTCTGTTGCTCTTCATCTTGTTCCTCACTGGAGAACTACAGTTCTAAGAAAGAACATGTAGGAACACGAAGGAAAGAAAGACAACTAATTCAAATAGCATCCATTTCATCCGAATCATTTTAGGAGAGATAGAACCAACGACCATGCCACATTTTGAAGCAAATTCAGCAGATTTTGGACTCGAAATATACATAAAAAAAAATGCTAAATCCAATGCCCAGAAGTATAAACCAGGAACTGAGAGAAGCCGTATACCGGCTTGGCGTCCTTCTCCCCTACCCTTCACCTTCGATTTGCTGCCGCCTACACCATTAGGCTCCGTTCGGTTCCGGCCAGAACCGGCCGTTCCCGGCCAATTTACACCAGGAAGCGTTCCTGTCCTATATAAATTATTGAAGTAGCTTCCGGCTGGAATTATTCCTCTGCTCATTCCCATAAAAACGAACGGGGCCTTAACGAGTTGGGCGATGGTGAGATTGGGTTTTTGATTTCCTGTTTGAGAGGCATGGATGATGGAACCTGATGAAAGGGATAGATAAGGCGTGGGTTCACACTCTCACTTTCATGAAGGTTCAATTTAGCTCACGCTAAGTCTACTGGAGTAACTATTTTGGCAAATGTCCTGGCCTTTATATACGTAGCATATAAGTACTAACCACTTTCATATTATTATTCACCCAAAGAAACATTACTCATCTAAATTACTGAGAATTAAATCGACGGGTCAATCACTTGTCCAGCAAAAACCACGACGCCGCTGAGCTCCTCCTTGATCAAGAACACGAACGGGTGGTCGGCGACGAAGTCCACCGGCGGCTCCACGCGCGCGCAGCCGAAGCCCATAGCGACCGCGGTCGCGGCGGCTGCCTCGGTCCCTTCCTCGTTCACCTCCACGAAGGACTCATGGTAGACATCGGACACGACGAGCGGCTCCGGCGCCGCCTCCACCATGTCGCCGAAGTCGGCGGCGACGCGATCGAAGGGCAGGAGCAGGCCCAGGTCCATCAGCGTCTCCCTCGCGTTCGTCCTGTACGCCACGGTGAACTTGGGAACCCGGAACGCGCGCACGGGGACCTCGTCCGTCAGAGTTCTGGAGCTCTCGACTCTCGAGCAGCGCCGCCGGGTCGGCACTCAGCCTGTGCAGCAGCGTCGGCAGGCCGTCGCGCGCGTCCGGGAGGTAGATGTACATCGAGAACACCCGGTGCTCGCCGCCGCCGCCGCCTTGTCGCGCGTAGCCAAGCCTCAAGACCTTGTAGCCGGCCCGGCAGGCGACGCACTGCTTGCTGGTGCTCGACATGAACGGCACGCGGACGACGCGACCGTCGTGCAGGAAAAAGGCGTCGTCCCGCGTCAGGCACGCGTCGAACTTGCGCTCCCAGGCGCCCTTGAAGTAGAGTGCGTTGGCGAGCACCGCCGGCGTCCCCCGGTGGAGGCAGCCCGTGGGGAGAAGGTCCTTGATCCGGCCCGCCGTCGCGCTCGCGATCCACTCGTTGATCTGGCTCCTCGCCTCCTCTGGCTAGATCAACACAAAGGACCAAACAAAGTTGCCTCCAAGAACACCAAATTCCGAGAAGAAAGGCGGATCCTGAGTTTACCATGGTTTTGAAGAAAGCCTGGCGCGCCTCTGCGCGGTAGAACTCGGCGGCGACGCGGGCGAACGGAGCTTTGAGCCGCAGATCGGCGTCGACCCAGACACCGTTGGCGAACCGCACGGTGGTCCCGCTCCCACCTTCTTCTTCGCCGCCGCCGCCAGCGAAGACGCGCAGAGCAACGTGGGACGCGAGCGCGGCGTGGGCGCTGCTGCCGGCGGGGCCGAGGAAGCTCACGATCTCGTGAAGCGTGCCGCCCCGCGCGCCCGCGGCGAGCAGCGCCAGCGCCGCGTGGAGGGACAGCGGGGAGACGGCCAGGTTGGCGCGGGAGCCGCCGTCGCGGGAGGCGAGGTGGCGGAGCACGCGCATGGAGAAAGCGGCCTCGTCCTGGGCGGCCTCCGCGAGCATGATGGCCGCTGCTGATGCTCAGGCAACCTAGCTCCGTCAGGTTGCGGTCAGCTCAGCTCAGATACAAAACGTGGAACCACTGAAATGGACAGCGGGAGTGGTTGGATTGGATATGTCGCGTTGGCCGCTGCGTGTTGTGCCGCGTTTGCGTCGTGGATATAGACACAAAACGTGGAACCACTGAAATGCTGCGTGTTGTCCTTGGGGTTTCCTTGCCGCCTAGTTCATCATAATTCATTCATTCATTCATAGTCCCATGGGTATGGTTTTATAATAGTTGTACAATTGTACAAATGCAGGTCAGCAGCTGTCGCTACCGAACTATATCGTCTAATCTAATATAGACAAAAAAACGTGTCAGAACATGATCACTAGCTCAAATAGCCAAAAATGATATGCACTGAGATTCAAACTGCGCCAAGTCTGTGCCCAGGAAACTGAACATCTGATCAAAAGAATGTTAATAGCTCAATTCTTACTGCACACATGGTCGATGATGCATCAATTCTTACAATTTCCCACCTGTACAATTAGACTGCAGGATGATAGCCCCTTTTTGTGTGTCCAGCACAGCACACCTGCACATCTTTTTTCGAAGACATCTCTTGCACGAAAATTAGATACAGCAATGGCATGGCACGTACTAAACCAAACAAATTACTAAATTTACAGAGAGAACAATAAACGCCACCAATGTAGAACTTGAATAAACTAAGGTACCACAGATTTGTTCATTACAGACATCACTACGAGAAATAATGGCCATGAAGATTAAAAGGGACAAATACACAGCATTTTAGGGTAATTGTTCCCCTCGTACATCATCAAAGTTGGGTAACAACTAGGTGCTGTCCCATCCACAGCTTAAACCACACCACAAAGGAACCCAGCTGCAGGGTTAACTAATGACAAGCTGGGCATGCGTCGTTGTCCTTGCTCAAGGGGAAGTCACCTTGTTTCGGAGGCGGCTTGAGCGTCTCAAGGGAGTCGGTGTCAGTGGAGCTGGCGTGGCATTCTTCTCTCCTTTGAAAGATTTCTCCTGCTGTAGAAAATCATACAGTAAGTGGATAGCTCACTGCTGACCAATAACAACATTCTGAATGAAATCTCGATTCCTCTTTGTCATGTTTGCTTTGAAAATACTTAAATTTCTAAATGCACAGTGTTGAACCAAGATTATTAAAGTAAGAGAAACAAATAATGCTATTATTACTCATCAATTTATCATGGCATCAGACTATAAACCACCAGAGCCTGCAATTTCTGAAAAAAACTGCAACTGTTCTACACAAACTACTTACCAATGCAAATGGATTAGTCATTGTCAGTCATTCAGTTATACGAGTTCGAGAATAAGTCATTAGTAGGCTAGTAGTGTAGACTCCACCCCATACCATAATTAGTACTCCATCCGTTCTTTAGCGCTTTACTTTTTGGTACATCCATTTTGCTACATAGCAAAATAGATGTACCAAAAAAGTCAAAGCGACTTATAATTTGGAATGGAGGAAGTATAATATGGAGCAAAAAGGAACTGGCTTGAATAAATTTTTTCATAAAAAAATACCTAATTCATCTAAAATCAATAGCCCATCAAATTTTCTATGAACATCTAGTTAACTAGAGCGCACAAGCATTGAAATCGGGTTCATTTCTTCTGGATAAACATTTCTCGGTTACTATGCAACCACACATGCTTCCACAACCATAGAGTACTAAATGAACTACACAGATGAAACTAGTAGGGATTGTATTTACCTCTCCTTTTGCTCTTCGAACACTGGGGCTTTGAATGATGCTTGAATGCACCTGCATCTTGTCAACGTCCTCATCCTTTCCCAAACGTTCCAACAATTCCTGAACTGTAGCATCACCAGCATTCTGATCCAATCTCTTGATAGATCTTCCTCTTGAGCTATTTGCAAACATGAACTCTCCAAGTATTTCAACCACTGGTGCCTTGGAGCTGTCAACATCACTATGGTTCAGAAACCTACCATTTGAAGCCTTCATGTTCTCAGGATCCCCTTGTTTAAGTTTCTGATCATGGATCCCATGATCAATCACAGGACCTTGAGAGTGACTAGTGGGTCTGTCTTGGGCAATGACTCTTGCACAGGATCCTCAAGACTGACCAATTGGTCCAGCTTGGGTAATGTCAGCTCCATAGGAACCTCCAAACTACCAGGCAGACCTTGGTTAGGAATTGTCAATTGCATAGGTTGCTCTGAAGACTGTACAGGTAGCTGCACATCTTGAACTGAAGAATTCACTGACAACTGCACAAATTTATGTGGAACTAGCAATGGTTCTTCTGCAAGTGAGTCATAGGTTGTAATGCAGGTAGATCTTTGATAGCACATATACAATGCAAATGCAGCCACCAAACCTGCAAAAGACAAACATGCCAATATCTGCAGCAAGTGAGGTTCCATTGCAGACCACAAAAACTTTACAGTAGAGTATATTGTTTTAGCAGCTTCTGCTGTATGCCATAGATTCAACTCTTCACTTTCCAAACTCTTTCTGTCCTCCATCTTGTTGCTTGCTGATTTTATTGCCTTCTCCATAGAGACTAACTGCAGTGCACACTGATTAGAGCAATCATCCCATTTCTCTAGATGGACTAACTCTGAACTGCCCTCCTCCTCATTAGTGTGAGTCGTAGTGGAACTAATGGAGTCCAGTGGAGAATTTCCATGGAAGCAATCAACTTCACTGCTTTTCATATCATTCTGAAAGGAGATGGCCACTTCTGTATCGAGTTTGTCCATTTCAGAATCTTCCCTCAAGTCAGCCATATTCTCATTTCTTTCACTCCCAATTTGGCATGTCAATTCTCCAAAAGAAACATTCAGGCAGATATCAGCTAGACCCATCACAGTAACTGACACCAGATTTCTGGAAGAAGCTATGTTGTCAAACAGATGATCTGTGACCCCTTTAGTGTCCTCTTGAACAATTTGATTTGCAATTCCTTTCAGCACATCCTCTGGACCCATCATATAAACTGGCCCTAACAATCTCAGTGGTTCTAATCCATGATCACCAGCATCGTACAAGCCCCCAATCCCTCCAACGAAATCGAGTGCATCTTCTGAATAAGCAGGGAAAGCAGCGCGATTCATACAGTAAATGTAGCAAAAGGAGCAGGACACAGCGACGAGTAACAGAAACAGCCGCCGTGCCCAGCCGCCTCGACGCGCTGGGACCACCTCCTCGTCTTCCTCCTCGCCGTCGTCAAGCTCGGCCTCGGAGTCGCTCGTTGGCGCCGACGAGATAGGGGACGCTGCCACCTCGTCCGAGGCCAAGGAATCACCGTCATCCTCCGAGACCGCAGTGCCCGAGGTGGTACTGGAGCAGTCGTCGCACACCTCTGCCGCGCGCGACACCCGGAGGAGGATCTCGCGGCGCCGTTCGGGGTCGTAGCGCAGGAACGCCGGCCGCGGCGTGGTGTAGTTCGTCTTCGGGTCGTACGGCCCATTGCCGCGGCCTGCGAGCGTCGCGGGGCTCGGCGCGGGCTTTGGCTGCTGCACTGGCGGCGACGCGGCGCTCTCCATGCCCCCAACGCCGCCGTCGTTCCTCTCCCCGAGCACCTTCTTCCTCTGCGGGGACGCGGCCCCCGCCGGCACGAGATGGTTAGGGCTTGCGTTCTCGTCAGCCCCCGTGGCGGCTCCAGGCCTCGTCGCCTTGGGGCTCCGTCGCGGGGAACCTGCAAGTGAGAAAAGGTAAGAAATCGGAATTGAGCAGAGATGACAGAACTGGCGATGGATTTGGTCCGATTGCGCCCCCACCTTGGAGAAAAGCTCGCTCTCGCTTGGGAAACTCCATGGCGAATGCGTGACGTGGTGGGCGGATTTGATTTGATGCTGCGATCTAGGGATTTGAGGAAGGCGGAGAGCCGGAGATATAGAGAGATTGGGGACGGGACTGGCAGAATGAAGTGTTTCCAAAATCCAAACTCGAACCATTCAGTATCCGACCGTTGCAGTGGCTGTGCCGGGCGGGGCGGGTTAACATCTCTGCGGGTCCAACCCGGGCAATGAATGGTAACGTCACCTGTAACTTGCGAGCCGGGTTTTTCCCCCATTTCTAGCGTTGCAACAGGAGAAGAAAATTATTTTTAAATTTATTATTATATAAATAAAACCACTTTAGTCAAATATAATCATAAATTCTTAAATTGATTTTAACGTAAAAAGGATATAGTTGCTAAGCAAGATTCATCGTGGATCCATACGTTGTGGCCCGCGCTCGTGACTCGATGCCATCTCTCCGTCGTTGCCATGTGCCCCTGCCTAGGCTTCGCGGTAATGGCCTGCACTTGCACTCGTTACTCCATCGTGGCCCACGCTCGTGACTCTAAGCCATCTCGGCTCCGCCCTAACATCGACGCTCTAACTGGTGATGGAGAAGGGGTATTTCACCTCGTCCCTCGGAGATTGATGTGTTTCGATCTGGTGATAGATTGAATGAGGATCAAAATGATTTAGGTGTAGAGTCGATTGTTTACAAGATGAGTCATGACAAGGGTGGATCTAAGCGGCATGTGTGTGCATGTCGATTTTCGCTGAGGCCAGATGAATTGCTAGACAAAAAAAAAGAGTAGAATTTAGATATAAATAATTATAGTAAATAAAAACAAACATATATAGAATAAATAAGATATAAATGTTTACAGGAAAGGAAACAAACATCAAAAGAACCACAATCGGACACTAAAACAAAAAAACGACGTGAAAGAACAGAAACGATCAGACAAAAAAAGAGGAAACGCTCCAATGGCTTCATAAATACGAAGGCCGCTCATCGGTACAAAAAATGAGATTTAAAAAGTAGTAGCAGAGGCTGCCTCTCGATCGATCGCCCTCTCACAAGTACGCATATAGCAATTAAGAAGCAAAACTACCATGGCGGATTATCTTGGCGACGAGGCGGTGCCGTTGGTGTGTGACAACGGGACGGGCATGGTGAAGGCCGGGTTCGCCGGCGACGACACCGCACGACCTCGCCGGCCGCGACCTCACCGACTACCTCATGACCATCCTCCGGGAGCGCGGCTACTCCTTCACCACCAGTCCACCACGGCGGAGCGCGAGATCGTTAGGGACGTCAAGGAGAAGCTCGCCTACGTCTGCCTCGACTTCGACGCCTAGCTCGACAGCCTCAGCCGGACCAGCGGCACCGAGAACACCAAGAGCTACGAGCTCCCCGACGGGCAGGTCATCACCGCGGCGCGGAGCGGTTCCGGTGCCCCGAGGTCGCTGGTCGGGATGGAGTCGCCCAGGAGCCACGAGACCACCTACAGCACCATCACCAAGTGCGACGTGGACATCCGCAGGGACCTCTACGGCAACGTCGTGCTCAGCGGCGGCACCACCATGTTCCCTGGCATCACCGAGCGCATGAGCAGCGAGATCGCCGCGCTCGCGCCGCCTAGCATGAAGGTCAAGGTGGTGGCGCCGCTGGAGAGGAAGTACAACGCGCTAGCGTCTGGATCGGCGGCTCCATCCTCGCCTCGCTCAGCACCTTCCAGCAGATGTGGATCTGCAGGGAAGAGTACAACGAGGCAGGTCCGGGATCGTGCACCGCAAGTGAAGAGACGGACAATGCACTGGGATCGAAAGAGTAGATAGATACCACAGAGTCACAATCTATCAATCGCTAAACACGTGTTATTTTAACTTTTATGACCACGGTTTATGAGTTCGAGTCACAATCACGACTCAATGCACCTAGAAATCGGACTCCATGTTATGCTTAATGAGAACAGTTCTACCTTGTCATATATACACGGGTTATATAAATCCGGTTATAGATAGACCAACTAAGATAACTTTTATATTCATGAAGTTGGTTAGGAGAGGTCATACCAAAACAAATGGTACCAAAAAGATAGGGAGAAATTTGTCTTTTTATTATTAGAAAAAATAGATAGATTAGAATAGAAAATAGAATAGATTAGATTAGAAAAACAAAAGATAATCACAAAGCATATACATCACACGTTCATCTCTATAAATACTTACACCCTATCATTATAAACACCTCCCCAACTTAATCAGCTAACCTCACGAGTCATGATGATAATTTAGGGTTAGTTGTTAAGTGGGTCTAAAAATTAGTTAAAAGGGGTTGGTTGGTTAGTTGATTAACCTATCTATTAGTCTCTTGTCAAGCTAGGTCTAGTTCCTAGCTAATCTAAGAATTAGCTTATATTTACTAAGATTTGCTAGATTGTTGCCTATGGCTAAAAATAACCAAACCTATTTGCTCTCTAGTTTGGATATACTGGAATTAATTTTAGCTAATTTTGAGCTAGCTAGCAATTAGCTCTTGTATTCGAACATGCCCTTAGATGAGCTAGAGCTAAAAACTACCCTCTCCATTTTAAATTATAAGACCTTTCACTTTTTTGACCCAAAGTTTGACCACACATCTATTAAAAATTATACAAATATAGTCAAATTTAAGTTATTCTTAAAAAACTTTTGTTAATAAAGCAACTCATATTAAATAAAGTGATATTTTATATAAATTTTTTAATATAAGACGAGTGGTTAAACTTGAGGTCAAAAAAGTCAAACATCTTCTAATTTGAAACGGAGTAAATTTGATGCTCGTAGACACTTACAAACCTGCTCGGTTGAGATCGTCACACCGTCCCCCGTCTACAACATCGCTTGTCACCTTCTACCCTACCCTGATTCTTTCCATGAGTGCTTATGGAATAGTTGATCTTCTCTTTAGCACTTTTTAAGGGAAATTGTGAACGACTATTTGAGATTAATCGAGGTGCCATTAACATGTAGACTCTCGATGTGATTTATTCAGTTAATCCCAATCAAAAATCTTCCTCAATCCCCTTGAATTAGAGATTAATGGAGCATTCCCTAAAGGTGAAATAATTGGATATTCGCATCCCTCTCAACAAGGAAGAATAGACAGGGAGCACTGGTGTGAAATCACAAATTCATGCTGAATGACCCTTCAATGCTTTGAATGAGGATTGTATTTACTTCTTCTGTTGCTCTTAGGACATGAGGCCTTTGAGTGATGCTTGAATGCACCTGCATCTTGTCAATGTTTCTCACCCTTTCCTAAATGTTCCAACAATTCGTGAACTGTAGCATCTCCAGCATTATGATCCAATGTCTTGATAGATCTTCCTCTTGAGCTATCTACAAACATGAACTCTCCAAGTGGTTCAACCACTAGTGCTTTGGAGCTGTTAACATCACTATGGTTAGAAACTTACCATTTTAAGCCTTCATGTTCTCAGAAACCCCTTGTTTAAGTTTCTGATCATGGATCCCATGACCAAGGAGCCTTGAGAGTGACCAATGGGTCTGTCTTGGGCAATGACACTTGCACTAGATCCTCAAGACTGACCAATGAGTATAGCATGGGCAATGTCAACTCTATAGGAACCTCCAAAAAAAAGTGTACCAGCCAAGCCTTGGTAAGGAATTTTCAATTGCATAGGTTTACTTTGAAGAGTGTACAGGTAGCTCTGCATCTTGAGCTGAAGAATTCACTAACAACTGCACAACTTGATGTTGAACTAACAATGGTTGTTCGACAAGTGAGTCATAGGTTATGATGCAGTTGCAACAATCTCTTCGATAGTACATGTACAATGCAGCCACGAACCTGCAAAAGACAAGCATGCCAATATTTGTAGCAAGTGAGGTTCCATTGCAGACCATAGGAATTTTACAGTAGAGCATATTGTTTTAGCAGCTTCTACATCTTGTTTCCATCTCCATAGAGACTAACTGCAGCACACTTGATTTGAGCAATCATCCCGTTTCTCTAGATGGGCTGATTCTGAACTGCCCTCCTCCACATTAGTTTGAGCTTGGAAGTAATGAAATGCGGACGTTTCCACCCAAGTAATCAACTTCACTGCTCTGCTTATCATTCTAAACGGAGATTGCCACTTCTGTATCGAGTATGTCCATTTCAGAATCTTCCTTCAAACCTGCCACATTCTCACTTCTTTCATCCCAATTTGGCATGTCGTCAATTCTCATGAAGAAACATTCAGGCAGATATCAGCTAGCCCCATCACAGTAACTGCCACCAGATTCCTAGGAGAAGCTCTGATGTCATACAGATGATCCATACCTTTAGTGTCGTCGTGCACACTTTGATTTGTATTTTCTTCCAGCACATCCTCTGGATCCATCATATAAACTGGCCCCAACAATGTCAGTGAGTCTAATTCATGATCGTAGGCATCGTACATGCCCCCAATTCTTACCGTTACCCAAATCGAGTGCATAGTAGGAAAGCGAGAGGAATTATAAACACAGTACACGCAGCAGAAGTAGCAGGACACACAGACGAGTAGAGTGAACATAAACAGCCGCCTGGTCCATCGCCTCGACGCGCTGGGACTGTTCCTCCTCGCTGTGGTCGCTCCTTGGCGCGCAGACGAGATAGGGGACTCTGCGAGGCCAAGGAGGAGCCACCGTGCTCCTCCGAGCCACTGGGCCCCAGGCCCGCAGCGCCCAAGCTGCAGTGGTGCTGGAGCAATCCGCAAGTGAGACAAACTCGCTCGCTGTCCACACTTGCCCCAAAAGCAGTTGGCCCTGCTCTGTAGGGCACCATCCTGCACTACACTACAGTGTCGCCTCCTCCGCCGCGATGCAGGAAGCTGGGTGTCTGGCTCCCGTAAAGGTGGTCGATGGAGTTTCCTGAACTGTCGAGATGCTCCATGACCATGCAGCTGCGCTACAATCCAAGGCTACCCTCTACATGTCCGTCCAGCTTGCTGCGAATAGGCTACCCTCTGCATGTACATTGGCTCTGCCCTCTGCATGTATGTTGGCTCTGCCCTCTGCGAATAGGATACATGAAGAGAGACAAAATTTTAAGTTTAATAAATTTATAGTCTAATTTTGTGGCACTTATATGGTTTTATATCTATTTTATAAAAATATTTGGTTGGATGTGATGTCCACCAGCAAATTCAGTGTCCAGTGGCAAAATTCCCCTTAAAAATTTATCTTCTGTGCTTCAATAAGAACTAATAAAGAGTATCAACGATTCAATATCTCTTGTTGAATCTTCCTGGCACTCTTTTTGTTCTATAATTTACTTCTCTTAAGGACTTTTATACTGTAATAAAGTTAAAGGTTAGGTTACAAAATATTTTAGTGTGTTCGAATAGTCATATTTTATAAACCATAGTTGTCGGGGATCAAAATAAGGGCCCCTTAAGGAAAGCCCAACAAACGCAGAACTTCGGCCCGGCTGGCCTCCCACTTCCACTACCTAAGCCCACAAGATCGAGAGGACGGGCCACGGCCCACCGACCCGTCCGAGCCTACCTCACGAGGACTCGAGCAGCGCCGATTCTCCGCCTCGCCCGAGCCCGCGCGAGGGGCCTCGGACGATCCCTCCTCTCCGTCCCGCTTAGGAGCCCCTACGGGCGGGGCCTCGGACGAGCCGCCCGGCTTCCCGTCCCGTCAGAGCCCCGTCAACCGGGCCTCGGGCGGGGCCGGTCGCTCGCCGAGTCAAAGGCCGTACCGTGACTTGACGCATAACCACCACCGCCCGTGTCGGGGCGCTCCATGTTCGGCAAGGGATGGGCATCGCTCAAAATCCACGACCCACGGCGGCAATCATGCTTACGCGGTCTCCACGATGGAGGCCACGCCCGCCCGATGGGGAAGTATGCCGCCTAACCCCTCGCCGCGAGTCCCATCGCCGGAACCCGGGGCGCCATCCAACACGCCAAGGCCCATGGCGGCCGGCGTCACCCCGTCTTGCGGGGAGTGGGTGGACACCCCCGGTCAACCAACGGTCCACCACGTGAGCTCGAGCCGGGATGGGCGACCTTGTGCCCGGCGACCGGTCACGGCTGTTCCAACCACTCTCCGTATGGCGACAAGCTCCAAGGCCACCCGAGCCTCGGCCTCCATGCGGGTCAAAGCTACGAGGGCTGGCGCCCCCTCCGACGCGCACTCAAGCGGGGACGTCCCGTCATTCCGGACAACGGGGGCAAGGAGGCGACGCCAAGCTTGCCTCGTCACGGTTCGGGATCTGTCGGCCCACGCCGGAGCCTCGTCAGGGAGGACGGAAGCACGTGACCCGGCTACGAGCATGACCACCTCTTGTAAGGCCCCGCCTTCCCCTTGCGGCTATAAAAGGGGGGAAGGCGAGACCCTAGATGACAGGTACACACACTCAAGCCCGATATTGGCATCCTCCTCAATCATCACGAGACTTGGGGCCCCGTCCCTCTCTCCTTTGCTTGTGCGCCCTACCTCACGAGCACTTCGGTGCAAGATAATACAAGAACTCCTCCCCCTCCTTTGGACGTAGGGCCTTCTCTTGCCCGAACCGGTATAAATCCTTGTGTTCATCTTGTACACCATCCGGGAGTTGGGAACACGCACCACAAATTCACTCGTTGGTACTAGGACCGCCCGGTTCTAGCACCGACAATAGTAAATTCGGTTAAGCGGGTATTTATCATCGGCAAGGCACGAAGAAAGTAGAGGCGCATAGAGGCACTAAGTCCATAGAAAAACTCCAACAAAAAACAATGACATACAAGTTAAAAGGAAAAACATCAATATGAGGCAAAGCAAAAGAAAGTTTGACATGACAAGATGAGAATAGAAATAGTCTAACTATAAAAACAAAAATACATTGAGGAAAAGTATTGTACAATCAACAATGATGTATAATTAATGAACTAAGAATATTGTCACTCTTACTTGACACTAGTTAAAAAAAGCAAATGGTTGTTTTATATGTAGAACATTTTTAACTACTTCTTCATAGAAGAATATTTTTCGGGATTAAAAATAACTTCTATAGTAGAAAAATCAATATTTTATCAAGAGGACAAAAATATTCACATAGCGGGATAATGTTAGGGGGTTAACTCATTTGCCTTTCTAGTATCTTATACAATAAGAAACTTCTACTTCTAAAACTTTCTAAATAAACGCCAATTATATACAAGATATAATTATCCTACTTCAAGCAATGCAATACTATATTTTGCATGAGAATAGATAAATACAAACAAGATTCTATATAGAATACTCTAGATCTAGATATTTTGTGTCGGTGCTAAAACTAGTGGTTTTAGTACCAACGAGTGAATTTGCGTGCGTGCTCCCAACTCGGATGGTGTGCAAGAAGGACACAAGAAGGTTTTGTATTATCCGCACCAAGGTGCTGTTGGTAGGGTGTACAAGCAAGTGGGAGAGGGAACTGTCCCAAGTCTCGAGTGAGATGAGTGAGTGTGTGTGTGTGTTTGTCAAGGAGATTGCTTGACTTGCTTCCTAGGATTCACTTGTCTGGAAGGGCCCCGTCCCCTCCCTTTTATAGCCGGAAGGGGAGGGGACGGGCTTTTTTGTCTGAGTATTTGAATAGGAAAGACGGCGGTGGGCGCCGCCTCATCCCGCCGAGGCCTAAGGGGCTCCCCTCTCCTTGTGCCGAGGCCCCGGTGAGGGCGATGGTTTCGTCTTGTACGGCGCCAAGATTGTCAATGGCGGGCGCCGTCTCGTGGAGTCGGCTCCTCGTTCTTGGTGAAGGAGGGGCGTCGCCTCGCCGAGGGGTCTGCGTGGGCGTCATGATGGCGTGCCTGGGTTCCGTGGCTTTTTGTAGCTTTGACTCACCCCCCGGTCCGGCTCTCGAGGGCCGCGGCATCGTTGTCGTATGCGGCGTGGCCGCGTAGAGATATCTGGCGCCGCGGGGCCATCTTCGTCTGCCACGGCTCGGGAAGCACGGGTGCACGGTGGTGAGGGCACCGGAAGACTTCCGCCGTCTTTGGGGTGGCGCCGCGCTCTCGCCCGGGATGCGGCATGCTCCGTATTTGGACTTCCCGTGATGGGACTATTCTGCAGGTTAGTCATCATGTCGCCCCTGATGTTAGCGAGGCATGGCCGCTCTTGTAGGGATTATGTCGTGGCGTGGGCGCGAGTGGTGACGGGACGCCTCCCATCCTGCCGGGGGGGGCTAAGCGTCATCGCCGATCCCGGGTGGGAAGGCGGGCGGTGGATATATGTCACATCGAGCCCTAGTTTGACACAGGAGTGGGGCGCGACCTGTCCTCCCCGTCCCCGTGGGGGCTCGAGGCGGGACGGAGTCGGCTCCGTCCAGCTGATCTTTTCCGCCCGGGGGGCTCGGGGCGGGCGGAGAATCGCCCCCGTCAGGGCCTGTCCGCCCGGGGGCTCGGGCGGGCGAAAAGTCGCCCGTCAGGGCTGTCCGCCGAGGGGCTCGGACGGGTGGGAGTCGACTTCCGTCCGGGCCCGATCCGTGGGGGGCTCGGGCGGGACGGAAGAGTTGGCGCTCATCAGAGCCCCTTGCGGAGTGTGCTCGGGCGGGCCGGAGACAAGACGCCTGGTCTGAGTGCGCCGATGCCGTAGCCTGAGTTTGAACAGTGGGTGGCTTGTTGGGCTAAGATTTGCGTTTGTTGGGCCTTCCTTGGGGGCCTTTATTTTGGTCCCGACAGTAGCCCCCGAGCCTCGAAGGAGTGAATGCACTTGTTCCCGAGGCTTGGTGCGGTGTCTCCTTGGTTGAAGGCGTTTCACTCCGCGGGGGGCTTGTGCGCAAAGCACCCCGGCGGGTGTAGCGAGGGCCTCGGAGGAGTGTGTGTGCACCGTCCGAGGGCTCGTTCGTGTTTTGGTGGCAAAACGATTTGCGCCGCCGAGCCCCGGGCCCGTCGGCTCGTCAGGGGTTCGGTCGAGTGTCGGGGCGCTTCCCGAGCCGGTTCGCGTTGGGGTAAGTTCCCGGCCCTCGTGGCGTTGAGGGGAGCCGGTTGGTACTCGGTCGTTAGTCTTTTACGCACCTCGGCGTCCCTTCCGGGAGGAGGGGTTGGACTTCATCGTGCCATCGTCGGCGAGTGTCGAACACGACTAGGTCCGGTGAGCTATTGCGGGTGGTTCAAGTGAACCGCGTGCCCCGTTCACTAGGGGTGGCTGGGCCGGAGGCGCGGTTCATAAGAGCCGCACGGTATGCGAGGCGGGGCTCGGGTCCGTCCGCCCGGGTCCCGGGGCTCGGCGCACTCCCCACGGGATCCCCTACTCGGCTGCCATCTTGGCCTCGGATCTTTGCTACGAGGATGGCCCCGATGGCCTTGGGGGGCTGCTGTGTATGAGGCCGTCCAAGGCTGCCCCCGACTTCTGTTGCCACGAGGCGGCTGTCGAACCCCGAGATGGGCCGGCCTCGTTCCTCTGGGACCGTAAATGGGCCGTCGCCCGGGCTCCTTCATGAAGAAGGAAAACCACCGTTTCACCCTGTCGTGGGCGCGTTTTCGGCGGCCGACGCGGGATGCGGAGCGCCCGGGGAGGTGGCGGGCCCCACTTTCCCGTCGTGGCGATTTGCCGTCGCGCGTGTGGTCGTGGGCCCCACGGCGCGGGCGTGATGTCTTGCGCTGCGGCTTTCCGGCTGCTGACCCACGCCGATGGCGAGGGCCGGGCCTTGCGCCCGGATCCTTTGTGCGGGCGGGGCAGCCGCGCGGCGATGTGCTTCGCTAGACTCGTGGTGGCCGCCCTTCGTGTGGTGCCGCCGCTTTGGGTTGCGTGCGGTGTGTAATCGACACGGCGTATCGTAGGTTGATACGCAATTAATGCAAAAAAGACGGGAAACGCCCGGGTATAAGTACTGCATGCGGCGGCCGTGTCGTCCTCCTTCTCGCCTTCTCGCCTTTGCTTCCTCCTCCGCCATTCTGCCGCTCGCCGCCCGAGGAAGAAAGAGGGCGGGAGAGAGAAAACTTGCTTTGTATCCACCCCGCTACGGCTTTGCCATGGCGTCGAGGGCCCGAGATCGTCGGCGTGGAGGAGTGGGAGAGGAAGCCCGTGACGTGCCGGGCTGGTGACGCTCGTGGGGAAGGGGCTTCTCCGCCCTGCGCCCGACAAGGCCTCCCGAGTGGATCGCCCCGCCCGGCCCGACCATCGTCCCCGCCCGCCTCGGGGGATACGTCGTGAGCTTCACGGCGTTCCATGAGAACGGGTTCGGGATGCCGATGGTCGGTTCTTGAGGGCCATCCTCGAGTACTACGGTCTGGAGCTGCAACATCTCAACCCCAACTTCATCACTTTTTTGGCGGTGTTAGGTAAGCCCTATGTGAGGGCTTCCTTGGGGTCGAGGTCCCTTTGGGACCTCTGGCTCCACTTCTTCGAGGCCCTTTTTTTTTCTTCAAAGGCGTCGAGAGGGGAAGAGGATATCCGTCGCGTCGAGTGCATCATGCTGCTGCGGTGGGCTTCTACCGGGATTCGTATATCCGCCGAAGCTGACCTCCTCCAACCGTGGCTGGCGCGAAGTGGTTCTACCTCGGAACGACTCGGCCACACGCCCGCTTACACGGGAAGGTGTTCGACGGAGCCCAGCGAGGTGGAAGGAGGAGATCATCCCGAGAGAGGGTCATCCCTGGAGAAGGTGTTCCGCATGGGAGGTTGGTTGGGAAGGGGTTAGATCGTCGGTCGTCATCGCCGTCTTCCACCGGCGTGAGTTACCCCTCATGCATAGGCAGCCTTGCTGTTTGACATGAGGGGAAGGCGGCCCCCAGGCTGGGCGAGGATGTCGTCCGTTGACCTTGATCACGCCGAGATCGTCGAGCGGACCAAGAAGGCGGCGTCGGTGACCGACGTCTCCAACCTCTACAAGGTCGCGATGCGACCCCACGAAATGCCGTCTCCGTGGTGAGTTCGGGGCCGTCGCGGGTCGGTATCGTTCGTTCCTCCCCCCCTTGTCCTTACTTTGCTCTATTCTTCATGGGGCTGTCCGGAAGCCGAGGGGCGTCAAGCCCCCATTGCCGCGGAGAAGGAGAAGAACAGGGCCCTCGGGAGAAGCGAGGGGGAGAAGAAGAAGTCGGACAGGGAATGTCCTAAAGGAGAGCAACGGCCTTGTTTGGGAAACTCTTGTGTACGGCGGCGGATGAGACTCTCGAGCCGACCCCTCCCGAAGTCCTCCCAAGGCCGATGACGATGATGAGGGATGACGAGGAGGAGGAGGGGGACTTCTGACTTCTTTGGCTTGGCCGCATCGCCCCCAGTGAAGGAGGGGGGCGCTGCGTGGCGTTGAAGGACTTTGCGCCCGCCTCACCCGCCGAGGAGCTTCGGTAGAGGTGGTAGGAGACGTGACTCGGCCGGAGAGCGAGGCCTCTGGTCGTCCCGCCCGTCGGCGGCCCGTTGGGCGACTCGACCTTGCCCTCGGAGCGGCCTAAGGCGGCGGGGAGGACCGCCGAGGGTGAGGCATGGGCCTCGGCCGTAGAGGTGGCGACGCAAGTGGGTCGAGCGTCCTGTGCCCGTGACCCACCCCGAGTCGCTTGGGCCGAGGACACCTCAGATCGAGTCAGCGGGCCACGGCCCGATGGCCGGTCGTTTCAACCGCCCGGTCGCGGTAGGTGTACATCCTTTTAGTCTTCCGCCCCGCTCTTCCTTCTTTTCTTTTTCCTTTTTGAAGACTCACTCTTCTTGCTACAGCGGCAAAAAAAGCGCAAAACGGCCCGGCCCGGCTCCGCTTGCTCCAGCATAGCGGCTGAGGCTGAGCCCGATCTGGCCGGCGCCCACTTCTGCCCACAGGGTGGCGGCGCCCGGCCAAAGGAAGTGGTGATCGAGGGCGCCCTCGGCCATGGAGCCACCTTCCGCTCGTGACGGAGAGGAGGGGGCACGGCGCCGGCGAGGCCTTAGCGGCGCTTCTTTGTGGAGGCGTGGCGGGCGCCCCGTCGCGGCGAGCCGTGGCGGCGCTGCTCCCGATGGCCCACTTGGCGACATGGTCATGGAGGAGCGGCGCCCGTTCCGCCCCTAAGCGCGCCTCGGCGCGGGGGAGGTGGTGAAAATCCCCCTCGGAGGAGACCACCCCGCGGGGAAAGAGGTGGTCGTCGCGGATGCTACCTCCTCGAGGCGGCAACCGTATGGGGTCGTCGACATGGCGCCCGTAGGGGTCCTCCGCCGAGCGTGCTTGCCCCGCGTATCGATGCAGTCGGACGCCGGGACCCGGAGGACCGGCCGATCTATGTCTTTGGGACGACGCCTTGGAGTCGACCGGTGGGGAGGCGGACAAGTACATGAAGTCGACCAAAAACACGCTTGATCGCTCGCCCGATCTTCTCGGGGACCTCCCGACGATGAAGGTAATACAAACATTTGTGGTCGAAGCCTTACCTTGGCATGGCGCCCAAAGGCGGCTAATCCGTTAGTCGACCGTTATAGGACTGGCGGTGGCGTCTAGGGGAGAAATCAGAGTTTCTCCGGTTGGTCCGGCCTCGGCAGGCGCTCCATCTCAACGACAGGGGAGGCAAACCAGGCTGCGCACCGGAGCTAGGCTGCTCGGAGCGAGGAGCTCGACAAGCTCCGCGCCGAGGAAGGAGGTGATGAGGACGGGCGCTTGCCGAGGCCTCCAAGCACCATCGGGACCTTGGACAGAGAACCTGGTGAATATGGACACCGATCACCGGCTTTTTGTCAACGATGTCACCATGGTGCGGGCCGAGCTTGGTCAAGCGCTGAACGAGGCCATCCAGCTCGAGGCGCTTGTTGGCGGAGGAGGTGGTGCGGACGGGAAGGTAAGTCTTATGTTTGGAGCGCCGCATCCTTGTATCCCAGCCTCCGGATTGCCCCTCGACGGATGCGTAGCTGAAAGAAGAAGTCGCTCGAGCAAGCGGAGGCCCTTGTCGCGGCAGGCAGCGGCTACTCCTCGGCCAGGCGAGCTCGACCAAGAAGAAGGTCGGAGGTCCTTTGCACGGGCCCGCCGGGGCGGGCGAGCCTTGCCGGCAAGAGCCCATTGGCCGCCTGGAGGCGTTGCCCGGACAAGCGGAGGCGCGTGTCCGCCGCCACCCTTCAGTCCGGCCTCGGACCAGGGGTGTCGCACACCACTGGCGATGACCCTCTCCCACTCACGACCTCGACCTCCCCAAGATTTCCGAGGGGCTTGTCGTCGCCGAGGACGCAGGAGGGTCATGAGGGGAGGTGTTTGCCGAAGCTGCTCCAGCCGAGGAGACCACGCCGGTGTTGGTTGGGCACTTTCGCACCGGCCATCCTCCTGGAGGCTGCCTTTGGGCCGACTTATTTGCCACCGCAGTGCCGCCGACGCCAAGGCCGGAGGGGGTCGGATGCCCCCAGTGAATCTGTAATTCGGGCCAAGTGTGCCCATGTAAAAAAACTTGGTTAGAATTTTGTTTTCCCTATGTCACTTGAGACTTTGGCCCGTCGAGGCCTTATGTTTTGTTTGATCTTTTTTCGTCTATCTTTCGTGTTTCCCTTGAACCTTGGTGCGTGTTTAGATTAAGGCCATGCGGGGGACATTGAGTTTTTTAGGCTCGTCCCTTTAAGAGTGGTAAAGGTAGGGATCGCGTTGATTGGGAGGCCTCGTTGCCTTTTCTCTAACGTTTGACTCCCCCCGCAAGGCATGAAGTCCCCTTTGTCCTTAGAGGGTGCAAGCGGAGGAGTCTTGTAGCGCATGGGCGTAGGTGGCCTCGTGGCTCTTCCGACCCTCGGGGTGACTCAAGACGTCCTTTTTAACTAAACATTCGGGATCTTTAGGGAAAGCGTTGGAAGGAGAATAAACAAAAGGGTAAGGAAAAGCGAAAAGGATTTTCGGGAGGGGGTGCTTTTCCAGGAGGGGTTCCCCTTTCTGATGCCCCGAGGGAGGCTTGGTTTTGTAAGACAAAACCAAGTCTTCCCCCGAGGGCCTGAGGACGTATTTATGTCTTGGGGAAACGTAAAAAGGACTTGGTGTTTATTCAAGGAAATGAAGTACAAAGCGTATGTACAATGCTTGGAATTTTAAGGGTAAAAGCGACGTAGGCGTTGGATGTTCCAAGCGTTGTTGAGGACTTCGCCCTTCTCGTTGGCCGGCTTGTAGGTGCACGGCTTGAGGACCTCTGCGACGATGAAGGGGCCCCTCCCAAGGCGGCGTGAGCTTATGGCGGCCTCTGTTGTCTTGGCGGAGACGGAGCACCAGGTCACCTTCCTTGAGGTCTCGGATCCGGACTCGGCCCGGTCGTGGTAGCGTCGGAGAGACTGTTAGTACCTTCCGAGTGCGAGAAGGGGCTGCGTCCCTAGCTTCCTCGAGCATATCTAGCGAGTCTTCCCGAGCCCCTTGATTCCGAGCCTCGTCGTAGGCTTTGAGCCTCGGAGATCCGAACTCCAAGTCGGTAGGCAGCATTGCCTCGGCGCCGTATACTAGGAAGAAGGGCGTGAACCCCGTGGCCCGGCTCGTCGTCGTCCCGAGGCTCCCGGAGGACCGAGGGGAGTTCCTCGAGCCATCTTTTGCCAAACTTGTTGACTTTGTTGAAGATCCGGGGCTTGAGTCCCCGCAATATCATCCGTTGGCTTGCTCCACTTGCCCGTTAAAATGCAGGGGCGCGGCGAAGACCAGACGATGCGTATCCGGTGTTCGCCGCGAGAAGTTTTGAACCGCCCCGTGAACTAGGTGCCGTGGTCGGTGATGATGGAGTTCGGGATCCGGCGGTGGATGATGTCGGTGAAGAAGAGCACCGCCTGCTCGGATCGGACGTTGGTGACGGGGCGCGCCTCAATCCACTTGGAGAACTTGTCAATGGCGACAAGTAGGTGCGTGAAAGCCCCGGGCGCTTTCTTTAGGGTCCTACCAGGTCCAGGCCCCATACTGGCGAAGGGCCATGTGATCGGGATGGTGCAGGCGCTTGAGCCGGCAGTGCGTTTGTGGCGTAGTGCTGGCACCTCGCATGAGTGCGCACTACCTCGATAGCGTCGGCGGCTGCGGTCGGCTTGATGGAACCCTTGTCGGAAAGCGCCGCCGACGAGGGAGCGGGGAGGCGGCGTGGTGGCCGCACACACCGGCGTGGATCCGGGCGGGACGAGGGTGAGGCCTTCCTCTCGTGATACACCGCTGCAAGACCCCGAGGAACTTCGTCGGTAGAGCTCGTCCTCGATGGCGACGAAAGACTTTGCTCTCCTCGCGATGCGCTGGCTTGGTTGAAGTCCTCGGGGGGCGCCTCGGACGATCCGGTCAGTGCGGCTCTCTCGATCCGGCTGGGATCGGCCCGGGGTTTCCTCCGTCGACCTCCATGGTCTCGGGCTCGGTGCCGAGTGCGTTACGGAAGCCGAGGGACCTCGGGGCCAGGGGGGCGTCGGGACGATTCTCCGGCCCAGGGGGGCGGTGTGTTTTTCCTCGGCCTCTTCACGCCCTCCAGAACTCGGCGGAGGGAGCGGCGAGGTCTTTAGTGAAGACGTCGGGGGGAACCGGGGCTCTTCCGCGGCGATCTTGGCGAGTTCGTCGGCGGCTTCGTTGTACCTCCGGACGGCGTGGTTGAGCTCGAGCCGTTGAACTTGTCTTCCAGGCGCGCACCGCCTTGCGATCTGGCGTCCATCTTTGGGTCGTGGCGACTGAGTCCTTCATGACTTGGTCGATGCCCAGGCTGTGAGTCGCCTCGGACGAGGCGCTTGACGCCAAGTTCGACGGCGATCTTCAACCCGTTGAGCGGGGCCTCGTACTACGCCATATTATTTTGGCCTGGGAAGTGAAGGCGGATTACGTTCGCATGTGCACCCCATGAGGGGGAGACGAAAGAGGAGGCCGGCGCGCGGCTCCGGTCTTCATCGAGGGACCGTCGAAGTACATCGTCCAAAGATTCTTCCTGAAGGCTGGGGGCGGCGGCTGGGTGTCCGATCCCACTCCGCGAGGAAATCGGCCAAGACTTGGGACTTGATGGCCTTTCTTGGCGCGTGCGAGAGGGCCTCTCCCATGAGCTCAACGGACCACTTGGCGACCCGCCCGAGACCTCCCGGTTCGGAGGATCTCTCCCAACGGGAAGGAAGAGACCACCGTTACGGGGTGGGCGTCGAAGTAGTGCCGGAGCTTGCGTCGCGTCGGGACCACCCGCGTAGAAGCAGCTTCTAGATCTGCGGGTAGCGGATCTTGGTCTCGGACAACACCTCGCTGATGAAGTAGACCGGCATTTGGACCGGCCGGTCGCGTGGCCCTCCTCCCCGTCTTTCAACGACGATGGCGGCCCGACCACACAGGTGGTCGCTGGGCATCTGAGGAGGAGGGGTTCTCCTTCGGCCGGGAGGGACGAGGATCGGGCGCTGGTGAGGGCGGCTTTGAGCTTGTCGAGGGCCTCCCGAGCCTCGGAGGTCCGGAGAAGCGCTCGGTCTTTCTCAAGAGGCGTCTGAGGGGCAAGCCCTTCTCGCCCGAGGCGTGAGATGAAAGCGGTGAGGGCCGCAAGGCATCCCATGACCCGGCTGCCGCGCCCGCCCGGGTTCTTGATCGGGCCCATGCTTCGTCACAGCGTTCACCTTCTCGGGTTAGGCTCGATGCCGCCGCTTTGGAGCGATGAACCCAAGGAGCATGCCTCGGGACCCCCGAAGGCGCACTTCTCGGGGTTGAGCTTGACGCTCTTGGGCGCAAGACAGCGAAAAGTGATCGTAAGGTCGAGATGAGGTCGTCGGTCTTTTTCGTCTTGACTACGATGTCGTCGGCGTA
This sequence comes from Chrysopogon serrulatus, assembly GCA_015844335.1. NCBI lineage: Eukaryota > Viridiplantae > Streptophyta > Magnoliopsida > Poales > Poaceae > Chrysopogon > Chrysopogon serrulatus. The sequence continues at coordinate 39,684 of JADLZL010008121.1, forward strand.
GGCCTCCACGGTCTCTCCGACGTGGTCACCGAAAACGCCCTGCATGCACGGGCCGATACGTTGCCCCCGCGTTCTCGAGTCGAAAGGCATCGTCACGTAGCAAAGTACATGCCGAAGGGGGGTGATGAAGGGCGTTTGCGAGCTGGTCGGACTCCTTCATCTTTATTTGGTGGTAGCGAGTAAGCATCAAGGAAGGATAAGAGCTCACACCCCGAGGTGGAGTCGATTATCGATCAATGCGTGGTAAAGGAAAGGGAACTTTAGGACATGCTTTATTTAAAGCTGGTATAGTCTACACACATCCTCCATTTCCCGCTCTTTTTCTTAACCATTACAGGATTAGATAACCACTGCGGGTGGAACACCTCCTTGATGAATCCGGCCGCTAAAAGCTTGTTCACCTCCTCGCCCGATGGCTCTGCGCTTTTCCTCGTCGAATCGGGCGCAAACGCCGCTTCACCGGTGCGGACCCGGCCGAATATCAAGGGAGTGCTCGGCGACATCCCTCGGAATGCTGGCATGTCCGAGGGACTCCACGCAAAAATGTCGATGTTTTTGCGCGGAGAAAGTCGACGAGCACTGCTTCCTATTTGGGGTCGAGGGAGTCGCAGATCTTCACCGCCTTGCGGATGGAGAGGCGGGGTCAGTGAGGACCTCCTTTACTCCGTCGGATGGCTCGAATGCTTGGCGTGGACGCTTGGTGTCGAGGGCCTCGGAGATCGCCACGGCCTCGGCGTGCTCCCCTTGCCTCGGCGTCGCTTGGTTGAGCAGCGTGCTCATAGGAGGAGCCAACGGTGATGGCGCCATTAGGGCCCGGCATCTTGAGGGAGAAGGTAAGTGTAGTTGGGGACGGCCATGAACTTCGCATACGCGGGTCGTCCGAGGATGCCGTGATAGGTTCCTCGAAAGTCAACCACGTCGAAGGTGATGACCTCCTTGCGAAAGTTCGATGGCGTCCCAAAGCAGGCCGGGGAGGTCGATCGCCCGAGGGGCCGGCGCGTCTACCCGGCACTACGCCCGAAAGGGAGAGCTCTTGGGCCGAAGGCGTGGCGCTCTATCCCCAACAGGTGAGGGTTTCGGAGTAGAGGATGTTAAGGGCACTTCCGCCATCCATCGGCACCTTGGTGAGCCGCTTGACGTTGCCGACAATGGGGTCGACCCACGGCGGGTACCGCCCGACTTTGGCACGTAGGCGGGTGGTCGTCGATCTTTGAAGGTGATGGCGTCGGCGGACCACGGCGCAGTACTGCGGAGTGGCGGGATGCACCGAGAATATCTCTCGGCCTTTCGCGCTTGATCTGGCGCTGGGTGAGATTCGCCGGCAGTCCCCGATGACCATGAAAACGTCATGGACCTCGGGGAACTCCTCGCCTTTGTTTTCCCCCCTCCTTCTTCTTCTTGCCTTGGTGGGGGAAGCTTCGATAGAAGCGACAAGCCAAGTCGCACTCCCCCATAGTGTGCTTGACGGGGAATTTGTGGAAAGGGCGGGGCTTTTTTGAGCATGTCGTCGAAGGCCGGCCCCGGGGACCTCGGGGGGTCTTGCGTGGTCGGCCAGCGGCAACGATATCGTCCTCGGAGTCCACCTCTTTCTTGCCCTTTTTCCCTTTGTGCTTGTTCTTCTTGTTTTTTCTGAGGCCGCGGGCTGCCTCCCCCTCGGCATTGTCCTCCTTCCGCTTCCCTTTGCCGCCGACGCCGCGGAAAATCGCTCCCACCGCCTCCTCGCCGGAGGCGAAGTTCGTCGCCACCTCGAACGGCTCGTTGGCGGTGGTCGGCATCTTCCGGCCCAACTTCGTGGGCCGAGCTCCTTGCAGGTCGTGCCGTCAAGGAATGCACTTGATGATAGCGGTGCCGGCCACGTTGGCAGCTCGTGCACTTCTTCGAGAAGCGCTGATGAAGTCACGCGGCGTCTCGTCGGGCCCTGGCGGCGGTGCGGAGATCCCACGAATTCCCCAGAGGCGCACGTATGTGCCCCGGAAATTTCCCACAAAAACCTTGACTAGCTCGGACCAGTCGCGGATCGTGCGGGCGGGAAGATGCTCCAGCCAAGCGCGCGCCGAATCACCTAAATGCAGCGGAAGGTTGCGGATGATAAGCCGGTCATCGTCCGCGCCGCCAAGCTGGCATGCTAGGCGGTAGTCGTTGAGCCAAACCTCGGGGTTCGTTTCTCCCAGTATTTGGCAAGATTGGCCATTTAGGAGAACCGGAAGGGGAATCGCGGCGCCGCGGATCTGCCGGCCGGTTTGCCTTGAGCCCCTGGAGGATCGGCGTCGTCGCGGTCCTCGTCGCTATCGCGCCTTCCGCCTGCTGGCGGTGGCGGTCGCATCCGGCCAGACTCCGGCTTCCTTTGCGGCGTTGTTGATGGCGTTGCGTGCGTCACCATCGTCGATCTTTGCCGCGGTCGTCGAAGACCTTTCGCGGATCGGCCTCGCGATGGGTCATGATGGACGAAGCTTCTCGCTCGCGTCGTGGGCGTTCTTCGTCCTCCCCATCCCTCGGTGTCCGATGCGGGAAGCCGAAGCTTTATTCTTTGGACGGCAGCGGTCTCGAGATAATCTCGCGAGATCATCTCGAATCCGTCGTCCCTCAGGGGTCGACGGTTCGGCATCGGCCGGACGAGGAGGCGGCCGCCGCGACGTTATGACTTGCGCGTGGAAAGATGGGGGACGCTCTCCACCTTCGTCGTTGGCGATTCTTACGTTGACGTCACGCGTGGTGACGAGCAGCGGGGGGCTAGGATTGCGTGCCGCACGGTGGGCATGCTCATGCGCTTCTATCTTCTATCGTAACAGGCGGCGGTCGGCGCTCGAGCCCTGTCCCCAAGCTCGAATCCGCTCGATAGCGGGACGCCGTGGCCTCCCCGAGGGGTAGCGGTGGCTCGCCCGGTCCCTGGAGGGCCCGCATGTGCCGGAGTTTGCGGACCACGGCCCGGAGGCTGGGATGTGTTAGGGTCCTCGGGGGTTGCGCCCGCCGGAGTCGCTCTGTGGCGGGCGGGGGTCACGGCCCACAGTCGCCGCCGTCGTTGCCGTTGCCGCCTACGCCGAAGCTCACCGATCTCACGTGAAAGCATTCACGAGTCGGATCGTACATGTCGTCAGGGGAGTCAGGGCCGGGGTAGCCGAAAGCGAGGGCATGCTCGGGAAGGAACCCCCAGGCTCCGTGTCCTCGAGGTAGCGCCGGATCGGGTGGATGTAGCGCTTCGCCGGAGTGGCGCCGCTGCTCCTCCTGCCTAACCGGGCACTCCTCATAGGCGTGGATGGATCCGTCGGGGATGTCCGCGTCGAGGCGCTCCGTGGGCGCCCGCCGACGGCGTGGGCGCCTCCTCCGGGCTCCCATGACGGTGGAGACGTGTCGTTGCGCACGTGGCGGCGGCGTTGACCAGGCCAAGCGGCCGGCGTGGTGGCGGCGGCGCGCGCGTCGCCCAGCCACAACGCCGCAAGGTCCTCCTCCAGAGGCTGGCGTCGTGGTACGTCCGTCGCGCTCGGCGGGGGCAGCGCGCCACGGCGCCTCTGCGACGGGCTGGTAGTAGGTCCACCGAAGCTCTGGTCGGGGAGGTCCCCGGATTCCGGCGGGGAGAAGTTCCATGTCGCACTTGGACTCCCGGTTGACACGAACTCGAGCTCACCAAACCGGATCGGGATCCCGGCTCCAGCCGGGCTGGAGTGGAGTGGAGTTAGGGCTGGGAATCCGCCCCGAAATGTCGTTCTTGGCCATTCCGAGTTTTGGCGGGAAGGAAAGCGAAAAGCACGCACAAGCCCCTACCTGGCGCGCCAAGCTGCCGGTGCTAAAACTAGTGGTTCTAGTACCAACGAGTGAATTTACGTGCGTGCTCCCAACTCGGATGGTGTGCAAGAAGGACACAAGAAGGTTTTGTATTATCCCCGCACCAAGGTGCCTGTAGGTAGGGTGTACAAGCAAGTGGAGAGAGGGAACTGTCCCAAGTCTCGTGTGAGATGAGTGGGTGTGTGCGTGTGTATGTTTGTCAAGGAGATTGCTTGACTTGCTTCCTAGGATTCACTTGTTTCTTGAAGGGCTCCCGTCCCCTCCCTTTTATAGCCGGAAGGGGAGGGACGGGCTTTTGCAATCTGATATTTGAATAGGAAAGACGGCGGTGGGCGCCGCCTCATCTGCCGAGGCCTAGGGGCTCCCCCTCTCCTTGTGCCGAGGCCCGGGTGAGGGCAGTGGTTTCGTCTTGTACGGCGCCCGCCTTGTCAATGGCGGGCGCCGTCTCGTGGAGTCGGCTCCTCGTTCTTGGTGAAGGAGGGGACGTGCGCCTCTGCGAGGGGGTCTGCGTGGGCGTCATGATGGCGTGCCCGGGTGTACCGTGGCTGCTTTGTAGCTTTGACTCACCTGGTCCGGGCTCCCGAGGGCCGCGGCATCGTTGTCGCGTACGGGCGTGGCCGGCGTAGAAGATACAAAGACGGGGCCATCTTCGTCCGCCACGGCTCTGGAAGCCTGGGTGCAAAGTGGTCAGGGCACCGGAAGACTCGGCCGCCGTCTTTGAGGTGGCGCCGCGCTCGCCGGGATGCGGCATGCTCCGTATTTGGACTTCCCGTGATGGGACCTGTTCTGAGAGGTTAGTCATCATGTCGCCCTACAAGTGGCAGGCATGGCCGCTATGTAGGGATTGCGTAATCGTGAGCGTGGGCGCAGAGTGGTGACGGGACGCCTCCCATCCCCGCCGGGGGGCTAAGCGTCATCCCGGCGATCCACGTGGGAAGGCGGGCGGTGGATATATGTCACATCGAGCCCTAGTTTGACACTGGGAGTGCGGCGCGACTGTCGAGACCCGTCCGCCGGGGCTCAGGCGGGACGGAGAGTCGGCTCTGTCCGAGGCCTGTTCGTTCAGGCCTGTCATCCGCCGAGGCTTCGGGCGGGGCGGAGAGTCGGCTCCCGTCCGAGGCCTGTCCTTGGGGGAGGCTCGGGCGGGGCGAAGAATCAGCCCCCCGTCCGAGGCCTGTCCGCGGGGGGGGCTCGGGACGGGGTGGAGAGTCGGCTTCCGTCCGAGGCCTCGATCCGTGGGGGGCTCGGGCGGGGCGGGAGAGTCGGCGCCATCCGAGCCCCTTGCGGAGTGTGCTCGGGTGGGCCGGAGACAATACGCTGGTCCCTGGTGCGCGCCCGGTGCCGTAGCCAGTTTGATCGGTGGGTGGCTTGTTGGGCTAAGATTTGCGTTTGTTGGGCCTTCCTTAGGGGGCCTTTATTTTGGTCCCCGACAATATGCCTAATTACATTGCTACATTAGGGAACTAATCAATCACTAAAATATAGAAATACTGATCTTGACATGTTCGTGATTGAGGGCTGCCATCCCAGCTCTCTAAGCTTGCCATAAGCTACGCTATCTGCTGCACCAAAACCACCGTGTCTCCACTCGTGTGTAATCATCCTCTTTGTCAATCGGAGTTCTAACAGCGTGGGTCACCGGCGAACGGGCGAAGGTACTTGGCGCCAGCGTTTTTGCGAGCACCTTAAATCTTCGAGGTCTATCGTTTATTCTCAGCGCGACACCCTCCTCTGCCCGCTCCCCCTCATCCTGCCGGCGCCCCACCGGCTGAAGCTCCCCTCCCTGGCTCCCAGATACAACCACTGCTGCAGCAGCCACGGAAGCGAGCGCAACCCCCAAGGAAGATGCCACGGTGGCGAGTGCGGTGGATTAGTGAAGCGACAGATACGATCCGACTGCCGGGGGTGGCCTCTGTTGCAGCGCACAAGTGCATGCAGAGACGAGCCGACCGCAGTGAGCCGCGCCTCTACCTCCCTGGCTCCCTCCCTATCGTTGTCTCTGCTATTTCGCACACCCACAGCGGCCGTCCAGCACCAACCGCAGTCCGCCTCCTTCAAGGTTCGTCTTTGCCGCTGCTCCTCCTTTAGTCGGCTTGAACTACTCTGTCCTCTGGCCTGTGAAACGGTAGCTTTGTAATTTGTCAAGCGTTTGATAAAATGCTGACCAGGTCTAACAATCTGCAGTATGTGGTGATTCTCTTCACCGTAAAATAACCTCTTGATGATTAATCAATCAAACCTCTCAAGCTCTGTATAGGCAGACAGCGTAAATGAAACACAATCAGTCATTTTTGTTAGATAAAGGATACTTTATACTCGGTTTCATCTATTAAAAGGTAGAATTATTACAAAGTTTGTACAACACACTTGAGTTTGATGCCATAAATGTTTACAGCGTAACTGAAAGATAACAAAACCGATAATAAAGTTTTGACTACGCTTTACTATTTTATATTTGATTTTAAAAGTTTATCATTTACTTTGTGAGATTATTTCATACCATTGTTGTCGTGTTGTCACCAACGATTTTAGTTGTAGTTAATTTAACTTGCTGCACGTTGCTGGTGCCAAGCATCATGCGGTCAGCACTCAGCAGTGGTTGTTACCGAGACGTAAATAGTCAAATTTGCTCATGGAGCTTAATTCCCAACAGATTGCCACCAAAGATTGTCAGCAACCCTACCCTCCAGGAGCACCATAGAAGATAGAACATATCGATTAGATGTTTCACACGGTACCTACAAAGACCTGTCCAAATAACATCATGAGTTCTTATATACACCTTCTGACCATGCCCAATCCGGAATGGGTGCTCCAGGGAGGCCGCGCATGGTTTTCTAGTTAATATTCAAAAATTAACACGTGCAGGCCAGCAATAAAGATTAGAGAAGACAGACTCACCATCAGTCCCAGCGTCTCTTGAGCTTTTCTAATCGACGATAACCCGATGGGCCGATGGCCAATGCCCACTGATTGAACCCGTCGAAATAGTACCGAAGACAAGAACATTGAGATGGCATCAGGGTCGCATCTCAAGATGGCAACGGGCCGAGTCTAGACCCGAGACCCTCGGGTTTTAGACCCGATGGGAGTAGGGGCAGGGGCGGATTTTCCCCCACAGGTCTCGGGTTCGGGGACCCAAAATTTGGCGAGGCCAGGGGCGGGTCGGGGTTTTGACCCGTGGGTGCCCTGCGGGGACCCGAACTAACCTATAACCCGTAGGTCCGCACAAGGCATGGTCACACCCGCTCGGCTGCTCCCCTCTCCCCACCACTCTTCCCCTTCCCCGGTTCGACTCCTCGGCTCCTCCCCTCCCACTCAGCCACACCTGCTCGGCTGCTCCCCTCTCCCCTCCACTCTTTCCCTCCTCCTCCCTTCCCACTCAGCCACCCTCCCGGCGGCGTTGGCGGCTAAGCGCACCGCCTTACCGGTGCAAAAGCGCCCCTGCGGCCGCCTGAGGAGCCTTTCGTCGGGGCGGGCACCGGCGGCGGCTGCCCGAGCTACCGCCTTCCGCCCGATCCATCGTGCCCGGCGCCTCCGCCATCCTCCGATGTTGCCCGCGCGCGGCCCTCAGATGAGGATGGCGAGGCAGCGGCTCGCCACTCGCCCCTGCGTCGATCTGCGCCGGCCGGCCCATTGCATCGATCCATTGCCCGATGCGCCACCGATCTGCCGTCCCTCGCACCGATCCGTTGTCGATCCGTCGTGGATCCGCCGTCGATCCACCCGGGTGGGTTCGGGGGGGGGCCGTCGGGTTCGAGGGCGGGTGTGATTCGCCCCGTTTGCTATTTCGGGGCCGAGGCGGGTCTGTGGTTCGGATTTCGGTGCGGGTACATGGAAGCTCCACCCGCCCGTTGCCATCTTGAGTCGCGCCAACTACCCAAAAAAAAAAAAAAAAAAAAAAGAACCAATAATAACTTTCTCTTTTTTACGGAACAAGAACCAATAATAATAACTGGGTTACCCACTCGAGTCCCTCCGAGCAGCGCTGGCGGGAGCTTACGGGCAGACGGGCCACGAGGACGAGGCACACCAGCATGCCGAGTTGCCGTCTTTGCTTTTGGTGGCCAGGCCACCTGCTGCGGCTACGGCTGTCAATGGTGGAGGCAGGAGGCACGAACAGATGCAGCTTGAAAGCAGAGAAGAAATAATAACCAAGTGTTTGGCTATGAACCAAGTTAGAAGAGCCAAGGTATATAATAGTAGTCTTCTATTTATCTTTAAATTTTTTAATATTATATGTGTCAATTCTTTTTCCATTCCTCCCATATACATCTTTGTCGGGCTCTACTACTGTTTATGCATCCGTGCCTAGCTTGTTGTTTGTATGAGAGTCAAGCTTTCATCTCTCCTCCTTTTTTCTCCTACACATCAACATTAACTTGACTATAAACCCATTATTGTACTAGTTCTAAAGACCAAAACCTTCATAAGAATCGAACCTCTCCAATCACAACTCACCTCCAATCCCAATATCAAGCCAGAGCCATTGACATCCTTGGAGGTTCGATTCAGAAACATTGTATTTCAAACTTTAAAACCTTATAATTTTAAACTTTACATTTTAAACTAAAATTTTTTATACTAGCACATTTAAAACTTTGTTCTTTAAATTTGAAACCTTATAATTTAAATCTTCAGGAATCTTATACTAGCATATTAAAACTTTGTATTTCAAGATTTAAAACTTTGAAATTTCAAATTTACATTTTAAATTCACAAACTTAATACTGGCGCATTTAAAACTTTGTATTTTAAGATTTAAAGCTTTGTAATTTTAAACTTTATATTAAAATTTATGAATTTTGTATTAGCACATTCAAAACTTTGTATTTCCAGATTTAAAACTTTGTATTTTAAACTTTAAACTTTAAATTTGGAAACTTTATACTAGAGTATTTAAAACTTTATACTTTAAAATTTAAAACTTTATTCAAACTTTAGTTTTAAAATTGAGGAACATTATACTAGCACATTTAAAACTTTTTATTTTGAGATTTAGAATTTTAGAATTTAAAACTTTAGTTTGAAATTAAAGAACTTTATACTAACATATTTCAAACTTTGTATTTCAAGGTTTAAAATCTTATAATTTCAAACTTTACATTTTAAATATAGGAACTTTATACCAACACATTTAAAACATTATAAACTTTGTACTGCTAGCTTCAAAACTTTTGGATTTCAAAACTCTACACCTAAATTCAGGAACTTTATAAACTTTGTAATGACATGCTATGAATTTTATACACCTAGTTTTGGAAACTTTTTACTACCACATTTAAAATGAATGCTTTGTACACATTTTGGAAATGCCAAAAATAAATGACACACAGGGGTGGTGCCCCCAACCCTCCATTCTTGTCGCTCAGTCCCATTCCCCTTGTGCCACGCGTTTGTGTGCTACTACACGGCGTAGCGCATGCACGACGAATAGTAATTGAGAACACCGCGGACCCAATGACTTGCATGTTTTGGGCACCAGGCATGTTCATTAGGTTTGTAATTGGCTTTGGATCGGAATTATTTTTGACAGCCAAAAGGAAGTTCCTTTTTCTTCTGCCTTCTTGTGGACAGGTTAAGTACTCGTGAGCTCCTTAGAAGGAAGAATATGGTGGAACTGCATGCGCCTGATCTGGGAGGGTTTTCACCGCTGCCGCCGTCGCCGCCTCCTCCCATGAGAGTGACTTCACCGCCACCTCCGCCTTCGACCCATTCCCCTGCCTTTGGATTCACTTTGCCGGTAGTGAAGAGGAGCAGGGGTCCGTTCTTTTAGCAGATCTAATGTTTTTCTTAGTTTTTTCTTGGATTTTCCTTTCCTTCATAAAAATTTGGGCTAGAGTTTAGTTGGCCGATTCGATGTTTTTGATCCGGCTTTACGTATCATACTAGATTCTTTGGTGGATGAGTTTTCGATGATAGCATGCTTAGGGGACGGATCCAGCCGGGCTGCCGCCCCGCTTGCGGGTTTTTTTCTTTGCCGCCCGCCGCCGGGCTGCCCGCCGGCCGCCGGGCTGCCGCCGCTTGCCGCCCGAACTGCGGCTCCACCGCCGATGATGGCTGTAGGAGGGGCTCGAACCCCCCCCCCGATCTTTGGATCCGTCGTGAGCATGCTCTTCCTGGAGAGATAGAGGTATGTTGCCATAGTCCTTCTCGAGAAGGGATTGGATTTATTTTTCCCTTCTACGGGATCGTCTTTCCATCCGTTGGTGATGCTACTAGATGCAGCACTGCAGCAGATCTGTCTTTCCGGTCGCTGGCGACGTTAGATCTTATGTTCAGTTCAACCTTCAGAAGGTATGGCCGATGTGCTCTCGGTGCCCTTTACTCTCTACAATGGTTGAGTATATTGCGTCTCTTTTGCGCTCTCCATGTTCGTGGAGTCGTCTGATGGTTAGAACTGTGGTTTTTAGGTCCAGATCTAGTGTACTTTAATGGTCACGATGGAGCTTCCTGAATGGGTGTACGCCGCCGGACGCGAGAAAGATGAAGTATAGAAACCTAATGCTGTGCTTCAATGTAATTTTATTTTATGTTGACCTCTCCTTTGTACAAGGGGTTTTAATTTAATGAAATGCGGTCTCTTTCTAAAAAAAGAAGAAAGAATATGGTGTTAGTCTTATAATTGTGTGCTCTGCCATCAGGATATCACAGAATCTCTGTTGCATCTCTTCTTTTATTGTCCCTTTGCCATGAGTTGTTGGAATATCCTAGGTTTAGATCATTTAATTCAAGCTGGTAAGTTCCACACACTCATGATTCAGATTTCAAAATGTAGGCCTTTCTCTACGGAAATCATTGTAGCTACGTGGTGGACTATCTGGACTGCCAGGAATAATCTTATCTTTAAGAATCTCCAAAATTCGATCCAAAGGAGTTGGCTCTAGTTAATATCAGAGCTAAGGGCAAATTTGGTCAATGGCTAGGAGACGGAATAATTTTGATGATTTTGTTTTTCTTTTTTGTTTCATGATCTTGTAACTCGGCTCTCTTTAAAGTTCTAAAAACATCCAGCAGGGGTTTACCTCTCCTGTTTAATAAAAAAAGATAATATCCCATTATGTGACGGTGACCATTGACATCTCACTAGTGAAGCGTAAAAAGATAAACTGTTTTAGAAAAAGTGTTTGGCAAAACTGCTTCAACAACAACTTTATATATAGATAAGAGAGAAAAAATAAGAAAGAATCTGTAAAAAGCTATATTTTTTTAGTTTTTATTCCACTTCATCCCTTTGTGAGAGGAGATATAAAAAATATATTCAACTATGGTGTGTTCAAGCGGGTAGGATGACCAAGCCGATTTCTTCCTCGATTTCAGTTCAATCTTTTTGGTTCGGTGAGCGAGGTCCACCAACTCTAGACCAAGCAAACACGCCCTATAAAATTATTTTAAGGAGAGATGTTTGATAAAAAAAAAAACAACTCACACCATCTTTATGAAACTATTGTGAGCTCTACGAAACAGCCCCTATAACTGACTCTAAAATATGGCTAAGGAGCTTAAACCGGGCAACAAAACATCTCTCTAGTGAACTTAGAAGGGGTACCTCACGCACGGCTTAGGAAGCAGCAAACTAATCTAACTATTACCTTTATGGCTGTATACCAGACCCCCTCTCTCATTTCACTGTACACCTACAGTAAGTCCCTTAACGGGCCCTCACTCATGACTCATCTCCACTGTCGATCTACAGTAGCACCCGGTACTGTAGCACCGGCCAGTTAACCCGTTCCTATTTATAAACAGTAACCGTTTTTATAAACAGTTACACCCGCAATGAACAGTAAAAAAATATGAACAGTATTTACCCGTTAAAACAGTAACCCCGATCAAAAGCAACGCCCGCCACCCGTTACTGTTCATCTTCTTCTTTTTTTTCCTTTCTTTTTTTTTTCCTTTCCTCCTCTACTCATGCTTGCTAACAAATCTATTTTTCCTCCTCTCCCGCGCAAAGCGCGGGATTTCCACCTAGTAAATGGATATGAGTCCGGGGCACCACCAATCTCTGCCCACAATGAAGAGCCTCACCACCTGGATCCCCGGATCGTCATTGTCACCACCACTCCACAGCGCAACGCCGCCCCACACCCCCACACACACCCCCACCCCCCCCCCCCCGGGGGGGGCTGCGGCTCAGGCCACCCACCAGTTGGATGTCGGGCATCAAGCAGATGTCCTTGCAAGCCTCCTCGCCAACACTGGTAACTGTCGTCAAGCTCTTTACACTGGCGCTCGCCTTGTGTTCGACGATTTGCCTCCGTCTTGATACCAATGCATCGACCATCCGGATTGCAGCACCAACCTCTGCATGCCAGATCGCCCATCACCACCAACAAGCTCTTCACTGACGACCTTGCCAAAGACTTCGGTGCTTCAACGCACACCAGGCGTTTGATGGAATTAGGGATGCAGGTGGGGCTGGTAATTACCGCAACCCGCCCGTCCTTCCCGCAAAAATGCTTCTTTGCGGCTCAGCGGCAAAGGTCTTGCGGCTCAGCCCTGCTAACCCGCAATAATTCCGCAAGAAGAAGATGCACGCGCCCTCGACGAGCAGGGGTGACTGTCCAGAATTCGACCTGTTCCAGCGTGATGGCAAAGCTGCTGAGGACGACGGCGGTGGCCCAGATGAAGCCCAGCGCGCCTAGCCCGTTGGTCGCCTTCTCCAGCACGGCGAACTGCTGCGCTAGCAGCATGAGCTCGCGCTCGGGCCCCGCCGCGGCGACCCCTGCATCACCAACCGCCCCCGCGCTGCACGTCACCTCGTTGTCGTCGGCGGCGGTGGTCACCACGCTCGGGCGGAAGGGGCATTCTGAGAGCTACGGCTCGAGAGGAAGCCGGCGCCCCGCCGAGTCGCTCGGCTGAGCCTCGATGGTCAACCGCACCAACGAGATTGCATGATTTTTTATCGACGATTGGAACCCCCGATGCCAATGAAAAATCGAACATTCATCGGCAACGGCCTGAGCCATCCGTATTATGGCGGAGATCCAGGCGTCCAAAAGCGTGCAGTGCATGCAGGTGCAAGTCCTGGCTCCCGTGGTGACCGGCACGGGGCACGCGACCAACGTCCGTCGCATTGTGGTAGTGTTGTCGGTCGGCGCCGGTCGAGCATCTGATGGCGGCGGAATGCGGGCTACCGCGTGAGCCAGTATGGCCGCATCAGCTTTGCGGCAGTTTGCGGGCCGTCGGAACCCACCCCGCCTCCATCCCTAGATGGAATATCACATAGACACACATTTTGTCGATGCTGTTGGCAAAGCTGTGCAACTTAACCTGAACTCGGAGGTGAAGTCAAACCAAGACGCAAGTGACAACACCACAGTGGCATCACACTCACTCACTGCATTGCTGCAATTTCAAGGTGATTTTATGTCTATGGTAATGGTACGTGTTCTTGAAGTTGTCCTTCCTTCTACGACACTCAATGAAATGCACAATAACGAGTCAGCAAGACTTAAGATGCCTCTGATGGTGTGGGCAGAGCAAAAACAGTGACCACCTCCTACATGAGTCGAAAGCAAGATGAAGCAAGGGAATATGAGCACAGTACAAGGACTGTTGCTTCAGTCTGGGCAAGGTGACATCCAGCCAAAACCCCTGGGTCGTCAATTGATCATGAGCTTCTGTTCAAGCTTGGCCGACAACACGTGCACCTGAATTGCTCATGGTTGCTGACAACTGATGTGCAGGTGGAAATCATGTGCAGCAGAAATGTGCTAAGGCAAAGCTCACTTCAGACTCAAATGTGATTACTACATTCGTAGTTCATGATCTGAACACACGAACCTTGAGTTGAAAGCAATTATATATTTGCATCATATCCATGATCTCCATAGGGTGAAGTCCAATACTTTCACCATCATTCGGTGGTAAGAGTTAAAATGAAGGGAAGGCTTGAGTCATTGGACAGCATCGTTGAGAGTTTCAAGAAAAGAATATTGGTGCCTACTGGAGGATACTAGAGTTGGGCAATGCTACAAGTAACTGGAAAGCTAAAAAAACATTTTCTTGCAACTCGCAGCCCTTTCGTTCGAGCTGTTGCTGAAATTGAGAGCTGTGCTTCTAAAGGAGAAATGGCTATAGGCAAAGGCTACTCTAGTTGGTATGAGATCCTCAAGGCTGCTTGGAACAATTGTTTGTCTTATAAGCACCCTAGAGGATTAACTCAGCACCAGTTGGTCACTACTAAACTGAACCCTATAGTAGCTACTGCTATTTGCATGGAAATATTAGCTGCTGGGAAGAAATCTCAACAGATGTTCAGGGAGACATAACTTGAAGTTGATATCATAATATGTGAAATTGAACATTGTTGGCAAGCATTGGAGGTCAGTACTCTACTGGGGCTAATTTTTATTGCAAATACCTCACAACATGCTATCACTTGCAGAAAATTCAGACCATGAAGGAGGCAATACTATTACTTGGTAAGCACTCTCTGAGATCTCTTAGTACTGCATAGTACCAGTTGAGCCACACTCTTTAATTCTATTGTTGTGGTTGTGTTAGCAATATCTGCAATTTCATTTCTAATAAAATATAGCCTTGACTTGGATAGAGTGGAAGCATAAGTAAGCGGCGACATGAACCGGTTGAAGGGATTCTATGAAAGTAGTCACTATTCTCTTTAAATATAGGGATTATAAGTTTATAGTCATAAATAACCGCACTACTCATGATAAATTCTTCAATCTTCATCACCATATAGATGGAAAAGAGATGTTTCTAATTAAACCATACTCCTTCTGTCCCAAAATAACTATTGTTTTCGCTTCCGAGAAACAAATTTGACTAAATGTATTTTAAAAAGTGTTAATATTTATGGTACTTAATTAGTATCCGGAAAGATTTTTTTAAACTAATTTTTAACCAAATTTAGTTGAAGATATAAATATTGCACGTATTTTCTACAAATCAAGTCAAACTTATGGCACGAAAACCCAAAACGATAGTCTTTTTGGGATGGAGGGAGTAGGTATCAAGTGATCGACTTGTGCATTTGTCATTGGTGATGGAGACAATTTTGAGGTCATTTTTGATGCTATGAAAAGCATGGCACAATGTGGTCTATTTTGCTGGAGCAAAATTTCAGAATGGGCTGGAGAACTACCTAAGCAAGGTTATAGGTGATACTGCTATTTGTGAACGATCTGATGCTTGGTGGGACATGTGCTGTACCCACTCACCTGTCAGAATGTTTTAACATATTTGAAACTACTCAAGATATTTGGCAGGAGGGCAGGGGAGTGTACCTATTGCTTTCAGTTTCAAAACAATATTGCTGGCTGATAACAAGTACTAACATGTTCAGGAAGAGTTTGCTCATTTAATTTTCAGTACAAAAGGAATGAGTCAAACTGGGAAACACATATTAAGCCCAGAGAGTTCATAAATAACAAGTTCATGCAACTGTCTTGAGATCCTGACAATCACATGACTACTCTTGACCTCGTGTCTCCATATTGTTGTCCTAAACTGCATAAGGAAGTTTGTTTCATTCTCATATCTGGCATCAAAGTAACCCAGTGCTACTCATATGATGTTGGAGCTTTGACAAGCTTAAGTTTGAATTGGTTCTGACAAGGAGGAGCAATACAATATAAGGGACAAGGAACAAGTAACCACATACCATAAAAAACAGTGACTCCAAATACCATGGAATCCTGGTGGCTTTGATACTAGCGGCTTGTGGGCAAGCAGCATTTTAAGCAGAGGGTACTGTCATATATCTGACTTGGCTGGCTGGGCCATGAGAAAAAGCTGATGCAGGCCATGGGCTTGTTTTGGAGAAAACAAAGAGCTCCAGGAAAGGGATGGAATAACAGACCAACAAACTGGCTTCCGTCGTCCATGGCTCTCCTCTTCCCCAGATTCTCTCATACTCATCAGCCCTCATTTGCATTTTTCTAGAATCTTCTAGCTCTTCTACAAAGTATCCTATTTGCTGGGTTGTATGCCATAATTTCGTGAATCCTAGTACGTACAGCCATTGAGTGATCAGTATATATCTGCCTCTGGACAGTTGGTACTGGGCAAAGTCTTCCTGCAAACCAACCATGGGCGTCTGAACTGGATGTATCATGCTGCTTCAGTATGGGTTTTGAGTACACTGATTACTCATCCAGCAGTTACGGTTGTTCCTTGACAGCAATACTGAAATTTGGTAGACATGTTATTGGTTCTCTGCTGCTCTTTTTCATGCTTGGTAAAAGAGTATTTCTCCCAGTTTTATATGGAGGTGTGCTTTTGATTTAATTCATAGCTGATGAAGATTTAAATCCGACTGGTCTTGCATGTAGTGTGAATTCTTCAATCCTCATAATGTACCATATCACTTCACTAAGAGATAGCGGACTGCTTTGTCAATATTATCACTCATTCACTCTGGTGAAAATATCCTTGCTTGTGTAACTTTACTGCTTCCATTTCCCTCAAAGAAGTTTATAGTTAGAACTTAAGCTTTCACAGCCACTCCATGCTGCCCATTTGATGATGGAACCTGCTGTTTTCATGTTTTTGTATTAGAAAAAATCTTATGATGCTTCGGTTCCCAAAGCTGCAGCTTGAACTTTGACACGTAATTCAGGATGCCCGAGCATATTTGATTTCTGAATTGATGTAGCTGCAATTTGATTATGTTTTGAAGACGCACACTCATTTTTGTTTCAGCACCAGACTCTTGCTCGCTGTAATTCATTTCCATTCCATACTGTAGCATTACATATTATTCATTTTTATTTATTAAAACTGTTGTTTTCTTTAGTATTTTAGCTTGAAATGCTTTTATCAGTGTTGTTCATGTCCTCAAACCAAGGACTAACCAAAACCACACTTGCAGGAACAAATCTTGCCAGCCAGCAGAACAGGTCGAAAGTTTAGCAGTCAGATTCAAATGGAATACTACAACAGACTCGACTCTACAATGGAACAAAATTGATTGACAATTAAGTTCTCAAGGCTGTGACCCCTCTACCCGCATTCCATGGTTTATACACTAGTGAGCTTATTCTTGAGGCGGATTGGCCTAAGCTATCTTGAAATAAAAAAGTAGTAGTAGTAATAAAGCTCAGCCTGGTCTGTTTTTTTTTTTTTTTTTGACAACAAACTCATATTTCAGCAGCATCTAGCTGAGAGTATAGTTACAGAAGGCATCATTACATATTGGAGTGCCTGTAAGAGTGGGCACCATTGCTCTTCTTTTTCATGCCCTACTTGCCTGTTCAGGACCTCAACTTTTATTTGGTCTGCTTGCTGAAAATATATATTGATTGATAGAAGAATGCAGAGATGCATTTAATTTCTCTTATTAGTTCATACCTTTTTGCACCACTTATCTGATTAAGTGAAGCTCATAAAAACCATGTATTACTAAAAATATGTTCTCAAAATCATGTAACATACATAAGTGAGAAAAAGTACAGTACATAATCTGATCACATATTTGTGCCGTGATTTTCTTTCTATTTGACAGGTCTGCTGAATCACAATCTGACGACATATTTGTGCCATGATTTCCTTTCTTTTGGTCTTCTGAATCACAATCGGTGGATTGGGTCTTCTAGTTGAATCCACATGCCACTCGCCTGCCTCCATGTTTTTGTTTGCAGAAATCTTTAAGGACAGAATGGACCAAAAGAAGCAAACAAGTGAAACTGAAAAATGACTGCTAACCGTCTTCTGACAATAAACTCCCTGACAGCCTTTATTTTGATTACTCTGATGACTTCACTATTGGAATTTGAGAAAGGTTGACATGTCTGCTGACTTCATTCTTGAAGCACTGAGCGCCCATGAATCTGATATAGGTACACGAAACTCATTGTTTATGCTTTGCACAGATTAACGAAACTCATTGTTTATGCTTTGCACAGATTAACTATGTTGTCAACTTGTCATATGCATTAGACTCCAGTGCCTAGTTCTGTGTACAAACCTTGCATAATAACCATGACCAATTCCATCCCAGGATAGCATTAGGTGAAATGATTTCTGAAGATTTTTATTGCTTTTTCCTTAAAGTATTGAGGAGAAGATTATTATGTTCAATCAGCTGAGGTATTAAGACAGCAGCAGCAGCAGCTTACATCCACCTAAGTAAAATCAGAACCTTCCAGCTATAACTAATTCAAGAATACATTCAAATCAATAATAATTCAGCTTTATAATAAGGTTCATTGTGGCAGAACCTTTTAAATTATATGGCCCACAAGCATCTGACATTGTCCTTAAGACCTCCGTCGGCTATGCTTGTACACCACATAACTTAAAACGTTCCGTCGGGTGGATCCCCGATAAAACCACGATTACTCGGGATCGATACTTACGTAAACATCACAAGATTACAACAGTTTTCATACACAAATACCGAGTAGCGGAAGACTTAAAATAACTTAATTTACAAACCTTTTTTGTAAAACTTATACAAACCAGTATTATTATTACAACACAGCGGAAGTACCATTACGTAACTTTATTACAAGCAACACACAACGAGAAGTGCCCTGCCCAAGGGCCACACAATCTACTCCTCTTCACTTCCTTCTTCGATAACCGTCATGTAACAAGGGCCGTAGCACTCTTGTCCATGCGGTTCACCTGCAACGGGGATTTAACAAACCCTGAGTACAAAAGTACTCCGCAAGACTTACCCGACCAAAAATTGGGGAGAAGACTCGGGAATCTTTGGCTAATAGGAATCAAGGTGAGGCTTTAGCAAGAATCAAGGACACAATTGCCAAAAGCATTTTAAAACCAACCTTAACTATAGCACTCACTTGTCAACCACGTAACGATTTCAAAACTTTCCCGTCTCAACAACTTTCATCATTACTACGATGCTGACGCTTGGTCAAGTCTCCCATATCGTGGAGCAACGACGATTCGAATCGCTTTATATACCCAGCTGGGGCTTACTAGCCACACGACGTATGCAGGACCGAACATCTCACATACATCAACTCACGCCGTACTTTCTCCACACCGAAGCGGGTCCTAGCCACGAGAGCACAAGACACCATCTCCCCTACGCCGCCGGGCGGATCCGACCGTCGACGGTGCGCTTCGTAGTGTGTGTACACGCTACATCCCGTCCCCCGGTTATCCGTTCTCGTATGGATCATACAAAGGAGCTTACCGCCATTAGCATGCGACTAGTACTATCCAATAACCATCTTGACCACAGGATCACCACAACGAACGGTCCTTAACCGACACAAGTGGGCGACACTACACCGGGGCACTAGCCCATCCCCGATGCAAGTCACTCCACCGACGTCTCGAAGTTACTCATCATGTTCTTGTGCGTACCCCAGGCCGGCCAAGGTGAAGGATAGGCGACAAGCAACATCAAGTTTTGAATACTTCCTCGGAGATGATATTGTTCTCAACTTTTAAAACATTTCAAAAAAAACCTACACTAACAAAGAAGACTAAGCGAGGCACTAACATTTTTAAAAACAAAACAGTATTCGGGGTAGTATCACAAGGTATGGTAATGCATCAATTAGGATATCACATAACTCCTACACGTAATGCATCATATCATTCACATAAAATCATAAAGACTTTCGAAATTCAAGGCAGGGTTTGAATGCATCCGGGGCTTGCCTTGGGGCTCTGAGAAGTGGAGTTCGGGGATGGCACCTGGGGATGCGGACCAATCTCCTCAGACTGAACACCTTCTTCGAGAGATAGGAGTTGGATCAACTCCTTCCTCGGACGGCACACAACTACACGATTGAAATGCATGATTACGATGCGGTGAATAAAAGAGCATGCGATAATGATGCAACGATTGTTAACCTATCTTGAGTACAACTTTCCTTCACGATAACCTCGCACTAAGAAGGTATAACTAGCGTCGACGACGACGGACTAACGATACGCAATCAACATGAAATGCCGAAGGTCATTAGGGTTAATGACCTAGGGTCATCACTCAATTCCAAAATCAAGCAACACTAATAGTGATTAAGGGTGATTACTAATTTATTAACCATTTTTACAAATCGTTGAAAGCCACTAATTAACTTGCTAATTGGAGATTAATTAAACCCTAATTAATTAAAGAATTAACTAATTAAACATGATTAAATAAGGTATTAATTAAGTGTAATACAAAACTTAATCAAAAACAGGATCAAACTTCATAATTAAGATCATCATCACCTAATTAGCACACAAAATAAATTTCATGATTTTTGAACTTATATTTTAATTATTAAAAATCATGGAAGTGGCATTTATTAATTTAAAGAGCAAATTAAAGCACAATTAAATTTTATTGGGAAACCGAGTTAGCATTTTTCTGGGACAGAGCATATTACAAGGAACACATACATATTTTTGTTGCATTTTTAAGCGCCCAAAATAAATTATAGCAAAAAGGTGAAAACAGCACTTGGAAAATTAAACCGAAAAAAAAAAAAAAAAATTTACTCCTCTCGGGCTCCTTTGCGTGCGGCCCAACTTGGCCCGCACGGCCCTTCCTCGCCTTGCCTGCTGAACCAGCGCCCCTCCTCTCTCTCTCTCGCGCCGTGACAAGGCCCGGCCCGCTGTCACCGCGCCTTCCTCCTCCCTTCTTCTCCGGTGAGAAGTGCCGACGGACACGGCCGGCTATGGTTCTTTCGCCGGCGATGCTCCTCCCGGGGCGAAACCGATCACACACCGACTTCCTCACGTCACCGCATCCAACGACCTATTACTTGGCCCCGTTTGATCGCGGAGCGCCAAGACCCGAGGACACCGGCGGCTCACCGTCGCTGCGGCCCCGACGGCAATCGAAGCTTCCCCTGCTCCTCCGAAACCAAGCACACTAACGTACTCAAAGACACCATGGCGGACTCGGACGCGACGCCGAATACAACTCGTAGCCGGGCCGGGAGGATAACGAGCGGCGATGGTTTACCACTCTGGGCGGCGGTGGTTGACCGGAGGTGAAAGAGACGGCTCGGTTGGGCGACACGAGGGCGACCTCACGGCTCAACTAACGACTTCGCGAGCGTCGCGCAAGGTAGTAAAGGCGGAGCTGCGTGTAAGCTATTGGGGGCGATGGACAAGTGTGGTGCTTTCGAATTTGATGGAAGAACGGCGCGGCCGGCGGTGGACGAAATGGAGAAAGGAGGCTCGTCGTCGGCCGTCACCGGCTTTATATAGGGCGAGGATGGGTCGTGGAGTCGGGCCGGGCGTCTTAGCAATTTCTGGCGATGTGGTTGGCGCCGCGTGAAATGCGGGGAAGAAGCGAGAAATGCCACGGCGGCCGTTGGCCGGCCGGCCGGCATGGGCGTCGATGAGGTGCCCCCCCCCGCCTCACTTTGTAGCAAAGTGCCACCTCTCCTTTTCTTTTTTCAAAATTAATCTCAAAATTTGAACTGATAAAGTAAAAATTCCCAAAATATCAATTATGCAACTTTTCATGCTCTACAACTTTGATTAAAGAAGTTTGGTCAGAATCAAATTAGTTTTTGAATTTGAAATTCAAATTTGAAAAGGGGACAAAACCCTAACCTTAAAGATTTCAAAATTACTTTCAAATTTTGAATAAAAGATGAAAATCTCAAAAATAAAAGTTGTTCTATTTCTCAATATCTACAACTTTCATTTAGGAAGTTTTTCATGAAAACAAATAATTTTTGAATTAGAGTTTAAAACTCAAAAGGGAACACTTTCCAATTCAAATAACTTTTGAAACTACTTCAAATTTTATTCAAAAATTTGAAAAACTTTATATACCAAAGTTGTAGAGCTCAAAGAGATGCACAAACTGTATTTTTGGAGTTTTCCCAAATTTTGAATATTTTGAGGTGAAATTGAAAAGGGGGCACAAACACATTGAAATTCTCCATTTTTGAAAAGATTTTCAAATTGAATCTTTGGGCAATTAATTAATGATGATGTTGCACTTTTCAAACCCAACCAATAGTACACTTTCAAAGTACAAAGTTCATACCTTGAAATAGTGCCATTGGTTAGCAACTTTTATTTATAAAATTAATTATGGTTAGCTCATCAAAATTGAAAATGAAATTCCATTTCCCCACGCTTAGCCATCAAGCTAGGGTTTGGGATTTTGAATTCCAGATTCAAAATTGATTCCTTCTTGCACCTCATTTGACTTGTAAAACATGTTTAGAGTGTGAGTCGGGGTTAGCCAAACACTTGCAAACACCAAGGTTGGTTTTAATTGATTGCTTTTATAAACAAAAGTAAACTTGTGGGTGAAATTTAAATGATAAACACATTCACATGTGATATAAAGAACTCAAACAAAACCCTAGAATTGTAAACTCATTTTACTTGTTTGAATTAGGGTTTTCTAATGATGAATGCTTATGCAATGATGATGACGACATGGGCAGGTTTAGATTAACGTAACACCCGGAGGTGTTACATTCATTTAGGGAAAACACTAAAGCTACAATGTTTCATTTGTTTAATCTGCTTCATCTTGATGCTTACTTTCACCTGATCCAGTCTTGTAAGTTATAGAGCTCTTTTAGTGTAGATGATTCCCCCTTTGTTATAATCAAGCCAGCAACATTGCCAATGCCAGACTATGTTTGTTTTATGAACCTAGATCAGTAATATATGCTTGTTTTATGAACCTATCAATAGCCTCGTTTTGTAGCTGACTGAATCATGAATGGGGGACATGACTATTCTTTTTTATGCATGGCTTGAGCAGTTTTCAACTTTCATGAGTGCAATCTCAATCTCAACATGATGATTTGGAGAGGGAGGGATTGGATTTGGATCGGATACATTACCGAAATCCGAGGGATTTGAGTTCAAAACTCGGTAATCCTAAGTTGTATCAAAGTGTATGCAAACGCCCGAGAAGAAAAAGTATGTCTAGCTCACCACTAAATGAACCACTTTGTTGTCCACCTCAGCTGCAAAAAAGGCAGGAAGTGAAAACAAGCTCAAGTGCAAACATGATGGATTTTACAGAGATGAAAAAGTAATTTGCAAGGAGCTCCCTGTTTTAATTGGCTCGAGTTTTCATCATATACATGATGCCTTTGAATTCCTTCAGGTATATAGTTTTTCTTGGATTGTGGTTGTCTGAATCACCTTGGCACCCTGCATAGTTTATGCAAAAAAAAACATATAAATATGCTAGATTTCACTACATGAAGCATAGACCTTGTTTTTTTTCTGAATTTACCCTAGAAGACGGCATGTTGATACTCAGTCAAGAATGCAGCTCGGCATTTTTTTAACAATCAGTAGAATTCCCTTCCTCCCATACTCTTTAACTTTTTCTCCATAATGGCCAAGGCAGACTTTCATTACCAAAGCAACCCCATACTCTTAACTAGGAATCAAAATCTACCAAACTAGTTAAATGTTGCACTAAGTGATTTTGACTAGCTGGGAGAAACAGCATAATAAGAAATTGGAATTGCAGAATCTGAAACCTTGCAAAACATACCTCTGGTAGGTCATATAACAAACGTGAGCAGTACCTTGGTACCCAATCTTGTCGAGAGAGAAAAAAAAACTTGATACCCCAAAAAAAACTTGATACCCAATCTGCAGAAAATACACGTGCAATTAGTATTCAGTATACTAGCATAGAGATTCAATCGCATGCATAAATTGTTACAGACATAAGAAGAACACTAGACCAGAATAAACCATAGAAGACGGCGTATTAATACTCTAATACTCAGCCCGCAGAAATTACAAATACAATACACGTTCCATACATTAGCAACTAGCACAGGCATAGTGCACACATCCATTGTAAATAAACACATTACCAACAATTCAAATTATACTTCACTATAACTTTATTCTAAATTAAACCTCTCTAATATGGATGCAAGCAGAATAGCCTGTGAATCCCTTTATAAGCTTAGTTTTGCCGATAACCCATGTCAACCCACAAAACTAAGCTTATATGCGGGTTCAGGGATTAACCCTTTTGCATCTCTATTCTCTAACCTTGAACAACTTAATAGAAAATTGAACCAACATCTACAACATAAAATTAGTTTATCCACAATAAAATATGTTTGGATAGTGCAGTTTATTTGATAATCCCTCTGTTCCAAATTGTAAGATGTTTTTAGCTTTTCTAAATACATTGATTTTGCTAGGCACTTAGATCTACACTATGTCTAGATACGTAATAGAAGAAACGTATCTAAAAAAAGCCAAAACGTCTTACAATTTGGAAAAGAGGGAGTATTATAGATACTAATATATTTTTTAAATGGTCAAAGTTTGAACAAAAGCTAATGTAGAACAGAGGGAACATACATAAGTGATATGGAATACATGGGAGCAGCGAGATTGTGATGGGTTTACATTGGAGCAACGAGATTGTGATGGGTTATCTTTCTTAGGTCTCATTTGGATGAAGTCATTCTCTACCAATACAGGCTTGTTTGGATAAATACATTCCTTCCCAATACTTGTAAGAATTACCTGTGTGTGCGGATGTAGAGGCTACTATTCATTTTCTAAAAAAAAAAAATGGAACTTGTATTATATGGACCAAACGCAACCACCCCCCCCCCAAAAAAAAAAAAAAAGTCAGTGTATCCTACGTTCGAGTGTTGGAGCACCTTTTCTTTTCATGCTGCCACCGGCGTCCACTGCCCCGCCGCGGTAGGGCCTCGCTGGAGCTCTGCAGCGGCTTCCCTCCCCCACCCACCGCAGCCATGGCCATGGGCGCCCCTTGCCACGACACCGCCGCCGAGACCCTAATGTCACCCTCCCATTGCCCCAACCGTTTGGCCGGCCTGCCTCCCCCGAGGCTCTTCTAAGCCCACCGAACTTGGAGAAGAAGGGGAGAGAGAGGAAGGATTTGGAGAAGATATGGAATTAGTGTTGGATTGCTCCGAAGCAATGAGTGCTCTACAGATTCACAGTAAAAAAATGGATAAGGATAAAACATTTTGACACGGTATGTACAGATGAGATGAGAAAGCGGCAGAATCAAATGACACGGGATCTATGGACAGAAACGGCTGAATGATCTAGAGCAAAATGGATAAAGGATCAAAAACATTTTCATACGGGATCTACGGATACACGAGAAAGCGGCAGAATCACCTATAGCTGGAGTCCTTCGCATAGCTCCAGTCCCTCGCATAGTTGGCCGACGACCTGACATAGATCGGCCTCACGCCCTCACGGCGCGTGCCGGCCGCCGGCGGCCGGCCAGCACCCTCCCGCATCGCGCTGGTCGAAGGAGCGCCAGAGGATGTAATCGGCGGTTTTGGTAACACGGAACCGTCGGCGGCGCTCGATTTTTCTATTTACTAAATATATAAATAAAAAAAAAAGGCGGATATGGGCGCACGGCACAGGATGCTCTGGGCCAAGTCTCACGGGCTTAAAGCCCATATAAGCACGATTTTTTTGAGAGATATTATAAGCACTAACCAGCGCTACCAAACCAAAAGCAAAATCAACTGCATCAACTGCATTATTAAAAAAGCAAGCAAAATCAACCACTTATGCAGCCCTATGCAACACAGGCGCGCCGCACTACAAAAACACCTATCACTCTCCAGCATTACCAATCCAACAAGGAGCAAAAAGATATCATTCAATAATTAAACAACACTATAACGAACTTTTCAGCCTACCAGAATGCTCAGATCAACAAACAGCAAGAATCAACAAACACTTACTTGTCGAGTGGCAGCGATAGGGGTACCACGACTCCGACAAAACTTAGAAGTGCCACAAATCCAACAAATCCGTCTGGTTTCACTTCTTCAAAACGTTCTTCACCTGTTCGGATGATTGAGCAGTAACTGTCCCATTTAGTAAAGTGAGTAGAAATGTTCTTGTAGAGCTCTCCCGGCATAACCTCCGCATCAAGCATCTTGTCAAGTCTTCCATTCTCAAATGTTGTGATTAGAAACTCCATAAGTTCAATGAATCTAATAGCTTCACAGATTGTGATAACTAGTCTACAAAGTGCTTTTTTGAGCTGTTCTTGACTGCGCTCACGAAACTTAGACAGGACAAGATAACTCTCTAACTGTCCTATATATCCAATACATAACTGCTTGTAGTCCTGTCCGATAGATCCATAACAACCTGGAAAGCGGAGTTCCTCTGTGAAAGCAAAAACTTCTTCTGCTATAGGCGTCATTGGTCGGCCCTAGTGCCGTGTTTGTTTTGTCCAGCTCTCTGGTGATTGGGAGGCGATTCCCGTGAGCCTGGAGTCTGGCGGTCGTCGTTGCCACGGAAAGCTCGTTCTCATCCCTGTCGACATCGTCCCCGTCCGTGGCGAGCTCATCCCCGTTCCCGGCAACCTCGTCCTCGCCCGCGGCGAGCAGGTTCCCGTCCCCGGCGAGCTCATCCCATCATCCCTGTTCCTGGTGACCTCGTCCCAGGCGGCCGCCCGTCTTCCTCGTCGTCTTCGCGCAAGCGCTCGTCGTCGGCGTCCCCATCCAGTCGCAGCGCCCGGGGGCTCGCCATCCTCGCTGGTCCGGGTTTCATGCCGGACCTCCCCACCGGCGGCTGCAGGACCGCCGGACTGTGCGCCACCGCCAGCAGGTTATTCCAGGGAGCTCTTCCTTCTGTTGGATACAGCTGTACCCAGCTGATACAGCGTAGAAGAGCATAATCAAATTGATTCCGTCGACTATAGCTGTATCCAGCTGTTACAGGGTAGAAGGGCAAAATCAAATTGATCACATAAACATAGTGTAAACGGATCCTATTGTGTTTTAGCAAATGAGATGAGGACGGAAAAGTTTGTGAAGACTGGCGTGGTGTCTGTTGATGCAAAATTGGTGGGACCGGCGAATCGGTCCTGCGAGGAAGTATGAAGATTATGGCGTGGAACTGCCGGGGATTGGGAAACGCCCGGCAGTTCGGGGCTTCTTCGGTGCCATAATGCCGAAGAAGCCGATATTCTCTTCTTATCTGAAACAAAGATGAACGAGGCGAGGATAAGTAAGTTTAAGAACAGGATTGGAATGGGAAACATGGTGGTGGTGGACTGTGAAGGAAAAGGGGGAGGAATTGTGGTGTTTTGGCGGAGTGGGATCAATGTGGTTGTGCGAACAAAATCAAAAAACCACATCGATATGGAGGTCTTGGAGAAAGAAGGGATGAGATGGCGATTTACGGGTATTTACGGAGCTTAGGAGCTAAAGCATAAAACATGGGAGTTAATGGAATGGTTGAAAGGTGATGATGAAGAGAATTTGCCGTGGTTATGTGTTGGAGATTTTAACGAAATCCTTTATGCGCATGAGAAGGAGGGAGGTAACCCGAGGCCGCAAGCTTGTTTGGACCGCTTCAAAGAGGCGCTGGAAGTGTGTGAATTGTAGGACTTGGGGTTCACAGGAGATATCTTCACTTGGCGAAATAAGCAAACCAAGGGGAACACACACATTCTTGAGAGGCTAGACCGTGCTGTTGCAAATGGAGAATGGAGAATGGCTTTCCCTTTAATGAGTGTGAAGAATTCTGACCCATATCACTCGGATCATAGGCCGGTTGTAGTGGTGACCAAATCAGTACAAAGAAGTAGAGGTGGTAGTAGTGGGTTTAAGTTTGAGGCAAATTGGATGCAAGAAGAGGAATGCAAGCGTGTGATTGAGGATGCATGGGAGTCAGGTGGCCGGGGGGTGAGGAGTTTTGTGGAAAACATTAGAGGAGTAGCTTCTAGCCTCAAGGAATGGAGTGTGAATGTGTTAGGTGATCTAGAGAAAAGATTGAAAAAGGCGAAAAAGGAGCTAGAAAAATGGAGGAGGGAACCCATTAGTGATTTGGCAGTGAGTAGGGAGGCAGTTTGGTGTTTTAAGGTGGATAGATTGGAGGAACAAATAGATATCTATTGGAGACAGCGGGCTCATACAAATTGGCTCCGCTTTGGTGATCGTAATACATCATATTTTCACAATGCTTGTTCAAGTAGGAGGAGGAGAAATAGAATAGGAAAATTGCAAAAGGAGAATGGGGGTTGGGCGGTTGAGGAAGTAGAGAAGAAGGAACTTATTACTAACTATTTTCTGCAGCTATTCAAGTACAAGTGTGGCACCGGGTGAGCAGCAGCTCCAACAACTCCTTGATCTTTGTTTCACCTAGTGTCACGCCGAGAGATGAATAACTTTCTCTCGACGAGTTCACCCCTGGAGGAGGTTAAAGCTGCCCTGGATGCCATCGGGGACCTAAAGGCGCCAGGACCGGACGGCATGCCGGCGGTTTTCTTCAAAAAATATTGGGATGTAGTTGGTGAACAGCTTACAGCAGAGGTTCTTGAAGTGTTGAGAAGTGGTTCAATGCCCGTTGGTTGGAATGACACTATTATTTCGTTGATCCCAAAGGTTGAGCGGCGACAAGGTGACCGATCTAAGACCTATAAGCTTATGCAATGTGATTTATAAAGTGGTGTCAAAAGTTTTGTCGAATAGATTGAGACAAGTACTTCCTGACTTAATTACTTCGAATCAGAGTGCCTTCGTGCCTGGGAGATTGATCTCGGATAACATTTTGATAGCCTATGAAGTCACTCATTTTTTAATGAACAAAAGGGAAGGTAGTGTGGGTTATCTTTGCTATAAAATTAGATATGAGTAAAGCATATGACAGTGGTCGAGTGGAGTTTCCTTTCCCAAATGATGAAGAAGATGGGATTTGCTGATCGGTGGATTGAGTTAATTATGAAATGTGTTACAACAGATTAGATATCGGGTTAAGGTTAATGGAGACCTGTTTGAGTCCTTTGTTCCTCGAGAGGCTTGCGTTAGGGTGATCCCCTTTCTCCATACCTTTTCCTCGTTATGTGCGAGAGGCATTTTCAGCCTCTTCGAAAAAAAAGGAGAACGAGATGGTCTTCTAGCTGGAGTCAAAATTTGTAATGGTGCCCCAAGCATATCCCACCTACTTGTTCGCCGATGATTCTTTGATCTTGATTCGCGGCAAATGAGGGGGACTGCAGCCATTTGCGCACGATTCTTCGATTATACGAGGACTGCTCGAGGCCAAATGATAAACAAGGCGAAGTCAGCGATATTATTTAGCAGGAACACGGTAGCAAATAAAAGAAAGGAAATATGTGATTTATTGCAGGTTACCAAAGAAACGATGAACGAAAGGTATTTAGGGCTGCCGGTGCATGTTGGGAAGTCAAAAAACGGGTACCTTCGCTTATCCGAAAGACCGGATTTGGAAGAGAATTCAAGGATGGAATGAAAAGTTTCTATCATGGGCGTGCAAAGAAATTTTAGTGAAGGCGGTTGCTCAGGCTATTCCTACCTTTGCAATGGGGTGTTTTGATTTGTCCAAGACATTGTGTGATCAAATCGAAGTTATGATATGTCGTTACTGGTGGAACAATCAAGAAGGGAAACACAAGATCCATTGGTTGAGTAAGGAGCAAATGCTGAAACCGAAGGATGAGGGAGGATTGGGGTTTAGAGATATACACCACTTCAATCTTGCGATGCTTGCAAAACAAGGGTGGAGGTTGTGGAAGGATCCTGATTCACTTTGTGCCCAGGTTTTGAAGGCCAAGTACTTTCCGACGTCGAATGTTCTGGAAGCAAGTCCGAAGAGTGGGATGTCATACTCATGGCGCAAAGCATTCTCAAGGGGCATACAAGTGGTTAAGAAGGGCATGATTTGGTGAGTGGGTGATGGAGTCGGACTGAATATTTGGACCGATCCATGGCTCCCTCGTGATTCAGTTAGATAGCCAATTACACCAAGAGGAGCCACTTTGCTAACGGAAGTGGCGAGCCGGGTAGATCCTACAACCGATTCTTGGGATGTTCGACTAGTGAAGGACATTTTCTGGGAAGAGGATGCGGAGCTGATTCTAGCTCTGCCAACCCATGGTGGACGTGCAAACACCCTTGCTTGGCATTTTGATAAGCACGGCGCCTTTAGTGTCAAGAGTGCCTACCGAGTGAGCCGGGAAAGCATAATACACGCACAACAATGCGAAGGAGGCAGTGGCTCTGGGGGGAGAGGAATTTGGAAGGAAGTGTGGAAATTGAAAAGTCCCAACAAGATCAAACACTTTATGTGGCGCCTCACTCACAATAGTCACCCTCTCGATGTAACTGAAAGCGGCGGCGGGAATGAAGATCGATATCAACTCGGCCTGTGGGCGAATGAGCGAAGATGGTGCTCACTGTTCTTCAAATGCAAGTTCGCAAAGCAAATTTGGCACCGGCCTGAACATGGAGACCGATCGGGAGACCTTAGGCTGCGATCCCGGATGCGTATGGTGTTGTTGAATGGATTCGAAGCAACAAGAATCAAGAGAGAATTGATGGTGATTACTCCGGTTCATTTGGTCGAACGCAAGAATGTGCAGCTAAATGTCGGTGATCCAATCGAGGTAGGCAAATGAGGGCGAAATGGAGAAAACCACCAACCGATGTGCTTAAGTTGAATGTAGATGGTTCTTTCCAAGTGCACGAAAAGAATGGTTGGGGTTTCTCGATCCGAGATAGTGACGGCGATGTAGTGATGACGGGGAAGGGGAAAAGTTGATCACCTCATGAATGCTTTCCAAGCTGAACTCATCGCTTGTCTCCATGGCATGCAAAAAAGCTGCAGAGTTGGGTATCGATAATCTTATTTTGGAGACAGATGCAGGAGGTTGTCAAGGCACTAAACTCTTCGACGTATAACGATTCTATTGTTGGTCATCCGGTGGAAGAAATCAAACTTCTAGCTGGAGCTAATTTCATTAGTTTTGTGTGTGTTTATGTTGGTAGAAATTGTAATGAAGCACTCACGAGCTAGCTAAGTTAGGGTCTATGTGTGATCGGGGTAATGAGGTCTTCTCCACTTTGTTACCCGATCACATTTTGTAATTGTTGCAAACGACTTGTTAGCCAAT
>JADLZL010008122.1:0-46737 GCA_015844335.1 Chrysopogon serrulatus
TCTCTTAATAGAACCGCCGGTGCTAATCTATTTACACAAGCGGCTCTTGTAGTGGCACCCGTCTGTTGATTTTTAGTGGCGTCCTTTGACTAAAACGGCCTGTAGAAATATTTTCATACCGTCAACACAAATGCTCTGTGTACTAGTGTAAGCCTTTACATGAGAACACGTTCTATAATAACCTTTCACATGTCATCGTTATGTCATGCTATTGTCATATACATAACCCTGTTTTTCCATATCTATATCTATACCTAATATATATATATATATATATATATATATATATATATATATAGACAAAATTTCTCTCCATCCATTTTTTTGGTCCGGCTCTCCCTTAACTAATTTTATGAATATGAAAATTGCTTATAGCCCTTCTCTTTATATAATAAGTGCAGGTCTAGATAGATATGATTCCTAATCAATTAGTCTTCTCCGATCCTGAGTAATCTGAATGGGAATCCTAATCAAAATATAAAAACTATGTATAGGAATAGAAATCTCCTGCTCAGCTACGCTCTTTTTTTCCAATTTCGGTCGAGTACACCATCCTTTTCAAATTTATTGTTGAAGATACTATTTTTTTTTTTTTCATGAGCCGTAAGTCCACAGCATGCATAAATATATATAGGCTCACAAGGTTTCCTATTGACTTGAGTTAAAATCCCTTACTAATTATATTTAAAGTCCCTTACTAATCCTATTTTAATATATAGATACCGTGAGGAGTTCTATTGTTTTATTATCCGTTTTTTTAGTTTTCCTTGGGTATGTTTGGCAGTATTGTAATTATTTTCACCTGTAAAACACTTGCGCTTGTAATTCCTTGTGCACATGAATATCATTTGATTTTGTTTGCTAGTGGAAAATGCTGTTTGGTAGCAGTAGGAGCCATGGATCGCCGCGTTGGAGACCTTGATGGCCGTACAATTGCCCCTATGCCAAGCTCTCGTCTGCTAATCGCGAGGCTCTACAGTTCCAGCCCGGTGCTCAGCGTGGTCGTTACTGAAGACTTCCACGGCACCACAGGCTTCGGCGGTGGCCTGCAGCTGTCGGCTGTGCTGGACCCACGCATCTCCTTCTCCAGCAACTTCGCGATCGAGGCACCGCCGCCGGTGCAAAACCGAGTGATGAGCCTGGAGCCAGGAGGGGGACATCAACTTCGATTCTCAGTGGACAGCCATCCCATGATAACCGCCGACCAGCTCTTCTCCAAGGGCAGGATCCTTCCCCTCAAGGACAACGGCAACGATGGTCGCGCCAACTGCTTCGCCGCAGTGCGGCCGCACTGTACCCACTATGCTACACAATGAGCTCCGTGGCAGCGGTGCGAACGACGACGATGAATGGGCCTCCTTCGCTAGCAAGGCGTCTAGCCGATGACACTGACATGGTTACCAACGACATCACGGCCGTGTCCAATCTTGTTGGCAACTTGGCATCCGCGATGAGGGGTCGCAACTTCGCAAGCATGATGATGAGCCTGATAATGGTAATAATGGTAAACAAGCGTGAGTAACCACCCCATAGCAAGCATAACATAAGGGGTGTAGGCTCAAAGGTTTGACACTGGTGGAACTATGTTAAGCAATTTTAGTTACTCATATTTTATTCATTAAGCCAATGTAACTATTTTATGCTTAAGCCCTAAAGTGGAGAATAGAATTAATGCCAATTTAACAATAAACCAGAACCAACTAATGAGAAAGGATCTAGGCCACTCATGACCAAGGGCACGATTGGCATAATAGTTTAAATTAACTCTGCCATGGGTCATGAATCCCATGTCACACTTCCGGTATGCTGGCGGGGTTTCACTACGAGCTTTTTCTGAAGCCCCCTAACAACTCAAAAGCCTCAAGGCCTCAGCGGCACTCAAATATGGATACCCCATACCAGCAATGTCACACATGGCCATGGCATATAGCACACATGTGGCCAAAGACCAACTCCATGCCCATCATGGCACCCCTCTTGTGCCTTTCAATAACTACTAACAAGCTAAGAAAGTTCAGAGTACTAAGACAAATCAAGAGCCATATATAGTCCTTGTGGTTGTACAAAATCTCTTGGGTTGCTGCTTTGAGAATTTAGTCCCTACGGAGAGCACAAGAACACTTAAAATGGCCTAGTTCTGGCCCCTAAATTCATGTTGCTCAAAGCATTATTTTAACAATTGATTCCATATAGGCACTAATCAAGGTTAACAAAATTATAGTGGTTGCTCGCAAGTCTAAGCAATAAAATCGATATGAATAAACCCACAGGTAACAAGGAATAAGAGTCAAGTCTAGGCAAGTCCTTAGGGCACATCAATTTAGACACATGCACATGAAAGGGTGAATTAAAGTGGATAGGTGAAAGGCGCCTGATATTATATTAGGAGTTGCTTCATTATAGCATCCTGCAAGTAGCATATTTATAGTTGTTGATGCATATATGGGTTACACAGCAAAGTACTAGAATGCATACCCGGGTGGGACTCTATAGGGACAGGTGCACCTAGGATTGTTCTACTTTCAATAGGCTACCTCAAACACGTCCATTTGACCTAGAGACAAAAGGAGAACTATAATTCAGGTTGGAAAAGGAAAATTGGATTTGAATAAAAATTGATAAATTATATTGTGCTTGATTTATTGATTCTGAGTTAGCTACGACCCTTCACTATATACAGGGTAGGAGGTCTTGCCCCATTGGAGATCGTTTACAACTCAAACTCAGCACAAGAATCTCTATGTCCTAGTCGAACTTGCAAAAACCAGCCAAGACACCTTCCAAAACTAGCTCAATCAGTTTTGCCAAACCAACTTAGCTGCTTCCAGTAACCAGCTTGACCAGTCTGCCTAGGCAACCGAGCGGTGCCCATTTAGGTAATCAAAATATCCCCTCTTTTTTCTGTAAAGCTTGAATACCGAAAACCACTTATATGGCCTCAATAAGACAAAGAATGATATCTATACATAATACATTTTCCATAATGCAACTAAGGGCGATATTTGCACTATCAGTCCGTTACTAGCTAAACATCTTGCCACACTTGGGTAATATGTCTTCGAGCACCTCCCATTGAGAACTCTAGGTAGATGATCACCATGAAATGCCTCCGTCAATACCAAACAATGTTGTTGTTGTTTCTAGGGGTATCTAGAACCATCCACTGGCTCTAGAAATTAATTGGTGAAGAATAAATTTTGAAATTTGATAGAAAACTTTTGCATGTTTCAAATGTTTCTAGGGGTGGCTGAAAACAGCATATTTCAAGCTATCTATGAAAATTCTATTTTCAGGGGACGGTTGTGTAAACCGTCTCTAGAAATCGATTATTAGGGGCGGCTGACAATGTCAACCATCTCTAGAAATTGGTCTCCACTGTGGTGACCGATTTTTGGCCCGCCGGACATTGCCCTCTAGAGACTGATTTCCAGATGCGGTTGTATATCTGAAAATGGATGATTTCTAGAGATGATCAGACAGAGGCGGTTGTGACCGTGGAAAATTGGTTTCATAACAATGTCAGTGATAAACAGTGGCATATGTGCTAGAAGTCGCACTTTCCTTTGGCTACAGGCCGTTCATGTGGCGAGGAAAACACTTGTGGGTCTGATGTATTTGTATTGAAAAAAAGTTCTCTGACGCATGAAATGGATAGCTCATATATCCTATCAAACACAGCAGAGATGGGCAGGCCATGTGCGCCAGTATATGTCCACTGTAAATTTGCTAATAAGCTTGCCCATGGATACTTTTTTATTACTAGTTTGTCAATCTACAAGTAGAAGTGGAGTCATTTTATTTATGGGGGAAGAGCTTCACGTACAATCTATTTGTACTATTCCATTACAGCTATGCGTTTTCAACCTTTTGATTAGCAACCATCAAACTAAATCAAGGATCTTCTCGCAACAGAAGTTGTACGCATGTGTTGTACATATACAATCATGAGCTGTGCTAAACATGGCCCAAAATGGATAAATGGTACAAGTAATGTGTTCTAATTTTTACTTTCCAGTATAGTGTGATGAAGTATGGTATCTTTCAAATCTTTAGTAACGTCAGCAGCATTGGACATGAATGGGCAACCGGCCACGCCTGCGCACAGCGACGGTATGCCACATCGCACTTGTCGTGAGCGGAGTGATTATCTAGCTCTAGAATCTTGAAAATGACACAAAGTGATATCATTTGGAGGTATATCTTTATTTTAAATTTGATTTAGCAGTGACACTGCGACAACCAAGTATGTGCTAGAAATCTCATTTTTTCCTTTCGCTGGAGGCCGTTCACGTGGCAAAAAACACTTGTGAGTTATCTTTACTTTTGTCGTTCGTGCATATTTTGTTCGTGCAGTTGTCGTTCGTGCCCTACCAAGCACAGTGGAGATACGCTGGCCATCATATCGGTGCCAGTATATGTCGCATTATAAAGCTGCTAAGTAGCTTGTCCTTTGGATAATCTTTACTTTTGGAACTATCATGATTTATACTGTGTGCAGGAATTTAGTATTCTATCTGTCCATTCAAATCTATATTTGTTGGTGTGCACCTAAACTTGCATAATTAAAAAGCATCTACTTGGCAAACTTTTTCGTAAATAGAAACAAGCAAATTAACGGTGGAAACTGATAGCATGTAGGTGTGATATGGACACTGATGATAATGACTAAAGCTAGTAACGTCAGCATCAACGGATATGGGCAACCTGCCCCACCTGCGCACAGCGACGGCACGCCACATCGCACAGCGACGGCCGGGTGCAGCGGTTGTGGAGTGACTTTCATGCTCCCTGAGCCCCTGACATGGAAGGAAGCCAAAGAACTTGACCTATTGAATGCTAGACGCCAAGTTTTAATTCATCATCATCCACGGATTCACGTTGTCACATCCCAAGATAGCGATTCGAGGAGTGACAGCTTTTCTATGATTATATGAATTTAGGAAATAATCGTAACCATATAAGGCTTGATGTAAATATTTATCATTGAAGCTATAACCATATTGATCGTACAAGATACAAGTGGTATATATTGTTCGTAATTTATTTACATCTCGATCAGGTCCAAGCGCCCAAGTATTTATCGTTGCCTTGAATGCCAAGGTGCCATCAGGTGCTAGCACTTAGTTCACACATATTAGATATATAATTAATTTTAACAAAATACGTACCATACACAAAAAAAAAAAGAAAACCAGCAGTAGTTATCTTTATCTACTTACCTGCAGCAAAAACCCGTTCATGCATATATAGTGAAATTTGCTTCATAAGCATATATATGAAATTTTCGTCTTTTTTGAAAAGAATAATCTATTGATATAATGAACAACTTCAAATGGTACATGGATCTGATATGATTTGTATTTATGTATTTGACAAGAATAACCCATGAGGATGCTGAGGTTATGGCTTTACCTTTAACTTTCTACATATCAGTGTGGACATGTGTTGTTCAGACTTACAGGACTGCAAAGATAATGCTATCGTTGCTTTGCTTTAATTCTCCATTCCACGCTAGTTTTGTCTACGTGGCTTGGTGAAATTGCCAAATAGGCTAAGAGGCGGTGATTTGGGAATTTGAAGCTTTTACAGACGATTTCTAAAATAGCTAACGACATAAGTCCAGATTATACAATAACCAAGAGCCTTTTGACAGTGGGCTATTACTTAATACGCAACTACTACAAAAACCATTTGTAAAGACATCTCCTTTTTGAATAGAGGCAGCTCAATCTACAACCCCCTCTAAAAAATAGGACCCTAAATGAGCCGTCTCTAGAAATGCATTTGTAGGGATAGCTCGTATTTTCAGCCATCTCTACAAAATGACACTATCTTTAGAGGAGGCTCAAGATGTGGCCACCTCTACAAATCAATTTATAGAGGTGGCTGGATCTAGCCGCCTCTAAAAATAGGTGCAAAAAAAAAATCCATAACTTTACAAATAAAGTTGCATGAAAATAAACTTTGTATCATAGTTGTATATCTCAAAAAAGATCTACAACTTTGCAATTGGTAACTATTTTATTTGAAGTTATTGGCATCTAGCAAATTCTTTTTGAAGTTCTCATATTTTGAAATTCAATTTTTTAGTTTTCCAAATGATCTCGGATGGAGAAATGAACAAAACAAAAGTTATAGATCTCGAAGAGCTATACAAGTTTGTAGTTGACAACTTCTTCATTTGAAATCATTTGTTCAAAAAAAATTATATTTGCATTTCTTACATTTAAAATTCTAATTTTTCAAATGACCACCAATGGAGAAAACCACCAAACCAATGTTGTAGTACTCGGCGACATCTACAATTTGCAGTTGAAAACTTTTTTCACTTAAATTCGTCTAGGGTCCCAAATACTCATTTAGAAATCGGGTGAAGTGAATGGGGGGGAATGTTTGTGCCCTTTGTTCGTGCCGGAGGTTGTGGGTTCAAACCCCCTACGGCCACACGAGCCGCATTTCACATGAAAAAGCTACTTCATAGGGGCTTCCCCATATTAATCTTTTTGCTATTTTTTACTCAATTTGTGATTCCTCGATGGTTTCTAGGAAACAATTTGTAGAGGTGGCTCTTGTTGCAAGCGGCCTCTAGAAATTGATATGTAGAGGCCTATTTTTAGGGACGGCTAGGCAGCCACATGAACAACTCACATATTTCTTGCAATGTATGCTTAGAGGCAGTTGCCTCAATAGGGCATCTACTGTGGCCTCCAAAAGACTTGTTGAACTAGCGAATGGCCAATAGTTAACTGTGGCCAAGTTCCCTTGGTGACTTTTGGTCCAGCATTTGAACATTTCTTGATGGCTGTAACGCCCTAAAATTTGCATGTTTTCAAAATAGTTAGAATGATGTAATTATACATTTGTGTGTGCATTGCAATCTAGGAAAAATAATAAAGTTTATTAAATTAAAATCAACTATAAGGCTAGATACATGATTGTGCACTCATACCGCTGCTTATATTTTTGTATTGTCTGCTTTGATCAAAACTCAAGTGAATTCAAAATCTCTTTTGAAAACCAATTTGGAAAATTTGTTCGGAAAAAAAGAAAACAACAAAGCTCTTCCTCTTCCAATCTGGCCGACGGCCCAATGCCCTAGCCCGCGTGGCTCTCTCTCCCTCCCCTCTCTTTCTTGCTGACGGGCCGCCCTCATCCCCTCACTGCACGGCCCAGCAGCACAGCCTAGCAGCCTAGCCGCGCTTGGCCTCCTTCCCTCTCAGCTAAGCCACCGACAGCAGGACCCCGCCCCTTTCTCTCGTTGACACCATGGGCCCATGGCACAGCGCCGTCTTCTACCTCGCATCGGCTCTAGGATGGACTCTATTCCGATCAAGTCCGACCCCGCGCCGAATCCGAGTGTGCACCGCCCCTCTGCTCCATAAATAGCACCCCCTACACCTACCTCCTCCCAATCCAAGCCCTTGAGCATCCATCGCCTCAACTCGAGCCTCAGCAGCCGCCAAACCCAGCTCAAAGCCTCCGAGCTCGCTGCCCACACCGTCCCGCTGTTTCATCGCTTCGCCGCCTTCGTAAGCCCTAGAACGACGAGATTCGAGTCGATTTGCGAAGCCGCCGAATCTCTCCATCATCTTTTTCTCTCTCATGTTCAAGCTCTAATCATCGTCGAACCTTGCAGGAGCCGTCGTCCACATCCCCAAGTCGCAGGCCATCTCCAACCGCTTCCCGTCAATGAAAACACCTTTGGTGAGTTCGCATCCATCCTTTTTATTCCCGTACACTTCCCGGGTCAAATGGTGGTCTTCAGGGTCGGATTTCATCTCAGCCGACGCGCTCTCGATGCCGGCCATGGCTACCCCGCCATGTCTGCACTGTAGCCGGCCAGTCACCCCCTTCTCTCCCTCCCGTAATCTAATCTAGCCCGTTCACTTCAAATCCAACGGCCCACGGTGGCCGATACACATTCGTGGGGCAATCTTGTTAAAGAGACCCTGCACTTCTTCATTTTCCCACCTGCAGTCCTCTGTCAGATTCAAATCCTAAATTTTATTTTTTTAATTTAAAAATATGTTTCTAGTTATTTACAAAACTGCCACTGCTTTGTTTTTGCTCATAAAATCTCCATTTCAACTCCGATTTGATCCGTTCCAGTCGTGTTAGATTCGTAATTAGATTCTCTACCATATTAGTTAACTTTTATTCATACTTTCAATCTCTAAATTTTGAGCTTAGATTTAATCTATTTTTTTAAAAAGGAAACCTTGTTTAGTTTGTAACTTCTCTATTTTAGTTCGGATTTTCATGATCCAAACATCTATGTGATCCTAACGACATGTAGATGCATTTTATAAACTTTTCAACTTGTTTTTATGTTGTTGGTGTACTGTTCAAATTATAGACTTGTTTGTTGTAATGATTGCTCTTTGGCTGCTGGGCAGATTGAGTATAAATGGTGAGCCTTTCGCTAGTGATCAAGAGTACTACACCGAGGATCAAGATCAGCCGGGATTCACCAATCAGGGGAAGTATAGTATGAGCTTTCCTTGCGCCTGTTCAGCTCAATCATGATAACATATCATGTCTCTCATTGTTTCCCGTAAGGATTTTCTAGTTGTTGTTACCTTTTTTCTTGATACCTATGGGATAATTACATATGGGTAGACTCTTTGCTAGCGCTTATATTTAATGAAAGATGTTTTAAGATTGACTAATGGTTCAATGCAACTATGATTAAAAACTTGCCTTTTAACAACTTAGTTATAGGAAGAGGGAGCTCTTAGTTTTTGTACATGATGCTCTTGGCCCTCCATAAGGACTTATCTATCAGCAAAAGCTAAAACTTACAGTACAACCATGAGGGCTACATGGCTCTGGCTTTAGTTCAGTATAAGGACCTTCTCTAGCTTGTTAGAGGTTACCTTTATGGCATAGATGGGGTGTGTTAGAGGTTGGGTATAGGACAGCCACTGTCCTTATGTGTATAGCCATAAAGGAATGTGCCATTTGGAAGGAAGGTTTCTATACTTGTAGGGCATAGAACCGTAGTGGCCCTAACTTGTTAGACAAATCTCTGAAAGACTTCATAGTGAAACCCTACCGTACACCTAGGCAAGTGTAAAATGCGCTGGCATATGGGAATCATGACTCACGGTGAAAGTGCACAATCTCTATAGAGTGTAAAAATGTTACAACAGCTATGCTCATAGTCACGAGCGGTCCAGAAAACTCACAGAATAGTGGATGATGATGCTGTTGATGTTTAGTAATGAGATAAAATATTGCTTCACGATATCATGTGGTTTATTACTAGGATAAGCTTTTTGGTATTGCTTAATAAAATATGACTAACCAAAATGCCTACCGCTGTAAACTAGTGTCTTAGTCTTTCGAGCCTCATTAACCCATGCTATAGTTGTTAAGTATGACATGTGGTTATGCTTGCTTTATTGTCTATCATATTGGTAAAATCCTGGTAGATTGTGGTGGTTATGAGGAGTATGCTGAAGATTACTAGGCTTGGCGTCAACAAGTTGACGTCCCTGTGATGGTGCTTCTACGAGAGAGTTATCTTATGCTTCCATTATATTTATTTAAAGACTCTATGATAATATTATTCGTTATGTAATAACACTTGTGATGATACTTCTTATGATTTGTGGCTTATGTGTGTGACTGATCTCTAAGCACAAATAAGTTTTATGCATTTAATTTTATCCTTAAAATTGGGTATGACAATGGCATGGCAACCATAAGATTGCCAGCAGTGAAACCTCAATGGCTCATCGTCACACATTCACTGAGCACGCATATTGGGCAAATGGCCAGTCATCCAGTTACTGACCAAAGGACAATATCGGCCATTTTATTTTTTTAGATCATTTACTTTATTTAACAATATTTTACAACCATTTTTTTAACTTATCGGCTGTTGTATTAATATGCTACAGAAATTTTGTGTCAATTCTAAGCATATTGACCACCTCGAATAAAAACGCTCAAAACTAAAATATTGCAGATCTTATCATGATCAAAAAGGTATGACAAGTTTCTCTACCTAGATCAACATAATTTGACTAAACTCAACTCAAACATAGTGGCTATGTGGAAGCTATATCTTATCTAGATTTAATATCTTTGGCCTTGGTAGGAATTCTTACCTAATTTTTATATAAAGATATGAATTTTCTTGGTGACAAGCACCTCTGTTTAGATCGAATGGAGAGTTATATAGCTGATAGACCCCCTCCTGGGAGCTTCAGTATGGCACACCTTGCTGCATCAATGCATCTGGCGCGCCAGTGCTGTTTTGTCATGTCATGCAGCCAAGCATGGCCAAATGAGTTAAATCTTTAAATAATTATAAGCATATGTTACT
Source organism: Chrysopogon serrulatus (assembly GCA_015844335.1). NCBI lineage: Eukaryota > Viridiplantae > Streptophyta > Magnoliopsida > Poales > Poaceae > Chrysopogon > Chrysopogon serrulatus. Next base: position 10,334 of record JADLZL010008122.1, read on the forward strand.
TTCAAAATAATAGAAAACACAGTTAAAAAATCATCATTCTATGTGCCATACACCGACTACAAAACATGGGCTTCAATGCCACTGATGACCTTGCACTCACGTGGATTCAGTACTACAAAATGATTTTAGGAAATAGCCTCTTTGATTAACGAAAGTGGGCATATTTAGGGACCGTCTCAGTAAATGGCCGAGTGGCCTCCAAGAAAATGCCTACCTCCAAAAATCATTTACAGAGGTGGGCGTCCTAAGGAGACCACCTCTGCAAATCATCAATTAACAGATGGGTCATCTCGGGACGCCCGTCTCTATAAGTATATTTTCAAAGGTGGTTATCTTAAGATATCTGTCTATGCAAATCACTATTAATAGAGGCAGCTATTGTAAACGTCCATCTCTAAAAATCAATTTTCAAAGATGGGCATCTTAATATTCCCGTCTCTATCAATAGTAGCAATATAAAATAATTTTTATTTCTATCAATAGTAGCAATATAAAATAATTTTTATTTTTCATATGAACTCGGATGAAGACAAGGTTCATATAAATATTGTAAGTCTCAACAAGATGCCCATCTCTATCAATAGTAGCAATATAAAATATTTTTTATTTTTCATATGAACTCAGATGAAGACAAGGTTCATATAAATATTGTAAGTCTCGACACGATCTACAACTCTGTAGTTGAATTCTTTTGATTTGAAACTGTTCACTGTCCCAAGATATTATTTTAAGTTCATAGAATTTGAAATTTAAAATTTAAAATTTTCAAACCACCTCAGATGTTGACTTGGTCCATACCAAAGTTGTAGTCCTCAATACGATTTATAACTTTGTAGCTAAAATCTTTTTGAATTTAAGTCCTCTATAGTCCCAAATATGTGTTCTAAATTCATGGATTTTGAAATTCAAAATTTAGAACATCCAAATGAACATCTAAACCAAAGTTCGCTGCGAGATGAGGTGAACAAGGAAGCCCACCTGAGTTCGCTGCGAGGTGAGGTGGCTCGCCCTCGGGTGGGTACGCCTGATCGTGGGCCCAGTCACGTGGGCCCAGCCTCCAGGGCAGCCAGCGCGCTGGCGCGCAGGCCCGCAAGCGGGAGGGAGCAGTTGGCAACTGACAGCTCAGCCTCGTGCCTAGGACGAGAATGTTCTCCGGGGCACGAGGCAGGGCAGGCATCCATCCCGAGTTAGAGACGGGGTGAGCAAGAGGCCAGTAAGGTCAAGGTGTCTTCCCATTGAGGGGGCTGTGCACCTATAAATGGCAGTTCTGGGCGCCGCGGGGAAAGAGAGAGACCGCTCAACAATATTATTTTTCATAAACTTAGTCATAATTAAGGAAATTTGATTAAGTCTAAGCTTAGAAATGCACTATTTTTGGGATGGAGGGAATAGAATGTAGTGTCTCCTGCCAACCACGGCGATACAAATAGAAGGGAATTTGTTGAGACAACGAACAATTAAAGTAAAGAAACGTGCAAACGTGAAACCAACCACTTTATTTATTACTTAAAATACTCGCAGAACTTGACAGAAATATGTACATGTACCGTGCAGGCCATAAGGCACGGCCAACGACGACCTGCAAATCCGAATACACAGTTCGGATTTATGCTTTACATATTTATATTTATTGACAGTACAAACGGAAGAGAAATTATGGTTGGTCTGGCATCCATGAAGAACACGGTCCCCCTTGGGAAGTTTCCATACATTAAGCGTCGATGAAGAACACGGTCCTCCTGTTGTAGTCCGCGCTAGTCGATCAAGCGTCGAAGTCCAAGCACCATAGGTTAAGCCCACAGTTGCTAGAAGCCTGTACAAGGTATCGCAAGAGCAGGAGAATATTTAGGTTGAAGCGTGGTGATTCAAATTTTTATGGAATCATTAAAAAAATGTTTTCTTATGGGCCAATACAAACATTCACACACAGGCACATAAGCAATGGAAGGGCCAGTGGTGCTCATTGAACTGAAGAAGATTCTATGAAGAAATGACATGCATTGAAGCTTCACAGATAGAAAAGTGGAAGAAAGGAGGAAAGGCTCCTTACACCCAGGGGGGTATAGAAAGCATGTATGTTGATCTTATACACCCTCCCGCCATTGGTTTGGCGCACAACCTTATGGTTCACAACACCGCGTGCCATCGTAAGTTGTCCGGTTCCTCCAAAAATGCTCCACTGACCATCTCGTGGGATGTAACCCATCATCTGAAGCGTGGATCCCTTGAGGCTGTTATTAGAATACGAAATGATGCTTATTCAAAAGAGTTCCATGACTGCGTTTGCTGTATTGTTGGTGACAGTAGAAAAGATCTTACCTCGTGCGCTCGAACACTATGGTCAAGGTGGTATACCAGGCATGGTCGTTCCTCTCGCTTGGTTTGAACTGGATTCCCTGTGCACGTCCAACGACGGTTGCGTCGTTACCCTCCCCATTGGTTACAAGCCAGTCCTGGACGGCGATGTTGCCGAACTCCCCAGGAAGGCCTGGTTCGACCACCACCGCCTGGTTAAGGCCGTTTCCGCTGTATGTCTGATTTAAGTACAAACTCAGGTGCAACTCTTTCTCATCCAGTGCGAACGCTGCAGGAGCTACTGCGAAAAGTGCCACGGCTAGGCTCACAGCTAGGGCGCTTCTCAGGCTGGCCATTGTACTGGTTATGGCAGCTACCGTTTGTTTCTTGTTTGAGTTGTGTGATCTATGAACGGGGGAGGGATCCCAGTATTTATAGAGGGCCGCAGTGCATGGACAGGACGACAGTGATAGCATGGATGTGAACAATGGTCCCTGATCATGGGTAAAGACCGTCATTAGTGATGGGTGCAGCAGCCGTCGGAACGAATCTTCTGGCGTAGAAGCATTTACGTCAGAGAAGTGCACTAATAAATAGCGGCAGATTTTATTGTTTGCGAAGTTACTATACCACTTTTTGCTGTTCATGTGAAGGCATAGTATCTAATATGATCCACCTGTTTTCAATCCAACGTCACAATTGCTCCCACTACCCTCTGACATAGCTATAGTGATGGCCCCCAATTGCTTGTCCCCGAGCAAAACTAAACTTAGGCTTTGTAGATTAGGCTATCCGCACTCATGGACCTCTATATTCATCCTCTATACATCCTAGTCATGAAGATTCTCTCCTCTATATCTAATTCTCCCGCACTCATCCATCCTCTATATCATCCTCTATTCACTGTGGAACCCACTTGTCAAGATTTTTTTTCTTTTTTTTCCCTTTTTTTCTTTCCTTTCCTTTTCCCCTCTCCTCCTTATCCATTCGCTGGCACCACCTTCAAGGAGGCGAGCCATGGCGACCACGGCGCAAAGGCGGGAGCCATGGCGCCTTGGCCTCCTGGGGGACCACGGCCACCAGGCAAGGCGAGCCATGGCGTCCCTGGGTGAGAACGGCGCGAGGAGGGGGCAGTCGGAAGAGCTCCTGCTTGGCGCGGCCTCCTCCGGCACGGGGGGAGGCGCGGCGGCCTCCTCCCCCCGACCACGGTGCGAGGCGAGCCATGGGGCGGGCGGCGGCTCGCTCCTCCTCCCTGCGCGCGCCCGGTGGCGGCGGCCCGCTCCTCCCCCTGCGCGCATGGCTCTGGTGACCGGACCAGTCTTGTGGCGGCGGGCGGCGTGGCGGCGAGCGCGGTGCCGGTGGCGGACCAGCGCCACGACGGGCGGCCATGGCCGCGAGCTCGGGCACCACGGTGGGCGTAGCGGCTCCGGCTGCGCGAGGAAGAAGGACGAGGCCGCGGCGTGAGGTGGGGCTCCGGCGGCGCGAGGAAGAAGGATGAAGCCGCGGCGAGGTGAGGCTCCGGCAGCGCAAGGAAAATGGGCGAGTGCGGCTCCGGTGGCTGGACCACCAGCGCAAGCGCGGCGCGGCCGGGCACGCTGCGGGCTGGCGACCTCGGCGAGTCGGCGGGCGACCTCGGCGCTGGGGGACTTGCTCGCCGGCGTGGACAGGCTGTGTGCGGAGGATGGGTGCAGGTGGATCGCTGGCAAGCAGCAGCAGCAGCGTCCCGGGCGCCGTCGACCCTGCCTCCGCGCCCACCGCCGACCCCCGCCTCTGCTGCCTCCGAGGAGGTGGTGGTGGCTCCTGCGCCCGCCGTCAACCCCGCCTCCGTCCCTGCTCCTGCTCCACGCGGAGGACGAGTCCGCCACGGGCCCCACGCGCGCGTAGCGGAAGCTTTTTCATCCGCCAGGGATACCGGCCGTTCGCCCGTCCGGTAGGATAGCGAAGGTAGTACCGGACGGCACAGCGGCTGTTTTTCCTGTAAATTTTTCCTGTAAACGCGTCCTCGCGGTGCAGACAGCCTTTGGAGTTGCGTCATTACGACATCCTGGAAGTAGCATATTTAAAGTTGTTGACACAAGTTTGGGTTACACACAGCAAAGTGCTAGAATGCACGGATCACACGAAAATCACCTAGTAGAGAAGCCCACAGAATCCGGCCTAGCTGGTTTTAGAAGCCAAGTTAATCGCTTTTTTGCAGTAAATATCTGAGTGCCTACCCAGGTGGGACTCTACCAGGATAGGTGCGCCTAGGGCTGTTCTTCGTTCATCAGGTTTCCTAGAGAATGTCAACTTGACCTAGAGACAAAAGGAGAACTATAATTAGGGTTGAAAAAAGAAAAAATTGGGTTTCTATAAAAATTAATAAATTACATTATGCTTGATTGATTGATTCTCAATCAGCTATGGCCCGTCACTATATATAGGGTAGGAGGTCCTGCCCCATCGGAGATCGCTTACAACTCAAATTCTGCACGAGAATCTCTATATCCTACTCGAACTTGCAAAAACAAGCCTGGACACCTTCCAAAACTAGGTCAGCCAGTTTTGCCAAACCAACTTAGCTGCTTCTACAATAGTATGATGAGCTCCGTGCTTAGACATACGACGAACTCATCAAAAGCTGGTGTCAAAAAAACTCATCAAAAGCTTCAAATAAAACCTCATGCCATCTTGTAGGTTATTCTCTAGTTTCTTTTTAATATATTTAATCAAGATCTTATTGCTAGACTCAGCCTGACAGTTAGCCTGCGCATAGTATGGAGATGAATTGATCAATTAAATTTTACAAGATTCAGCAAACTCACATACGTTTTTAGAAAAAAAAATGATGCACCTTAATTTGTAGTCAAAGTTTGTGAAATACTAGAACAATGTGAGGAACTCAATTACCTCCTATGTGTCATATTCTTGAGGCAACAGTTTTAGTCAACTTGGTAAAATATTCTATATGCACGAATCTGGCGATGTTACCTTGAAGGAGGATGCACTTGACAAATGAAATCATGTCCCCATCTTGAAGCGGCCATGGTTTAATGATAGGATGCATCAATGCAGCAGGTACCAACATAATATTTCCAAATTTTTGGCACTTCTCATATCTATTGTAGTAGTGAAAGCAATCAGCAATCATGTTAAGCCAGTGGAAACCAGCCCATCAAAAAGATCACTTCATCTTAGAAGCCAATTGATGCGTACCATGAATCACTTCTTGAACTTCTCCAATATCCAGTTTAGCTTGATCTAAATTTATGCACCTCAAAGCAAATTTTCTTTGGTTTGACGATATAACTCGCCATCAACTAGCACATCAGGTTTTATGAATTAAAAAAGCACTTGCCTTATGCATGCCTAGGATATCCACACGACACATACAATGAGAAAAATGTAAAATATCAGAGAACAACATTTCTTATATAGCATTGAACATTATTAAACTATTACATAACAAAACTTCAACATAGCAGAATTGTCTTATCTCCTCTCTAGGCTTCCATTCTCTGTAGGGATGGTTGATTGGGGCGGCACATGCCTAGTACTCATGCTCCACCGAAAACTCAGCGAAAGCAACACTATCTGGTACTCATCTAGGATTTTACCAAGGTAATAATGGTAAACAAGCGTAAGTAACCAACCCATAGCAAGCATAACACAAAGGCATGCAGGCTCAAAGGTTTGACACTGGTGGAACTATGGTAAGCAATTTTAGTTAGTCATATTTTATTCATTAAGCCAATGTAACTACTTTATACTTAAGCCCTAAAGTGGAAAATAGAATTAATGCCAATTTAACAATAAACCAGAATCAACTAATCAGAAAGGATCTAGGCCACTCATGACCAAGGGCATGATTGGTATAATAGATTAAATTAACTCTACAGAGTGTGTACATCTTTATCCACGAGTTGTGATTCCTAGATGCCATGGGTCATGAATCCCATGTCACACTTCCGAGGTATGCTGGCAGGGTTTCACTACGAGCTTTTCCGAAGCCCCCTAACAACTCAATAGCCTCAAGGCCTCAGCGGCACTCAAATATGGATACTCCATACCAGCAATGTCACACATGGCCATGGCATAGCACACATGTGGCCGAAGACCAACTCCATGCCCGTCATGGCACCCCCTCTTGTGCCTTTCAATAACTACTAACAGCTAAGAACATTCAGAGTACTAAGACAAAACAAGAGATATATAGTCCTTGTGGTTGTACAAAATCTCTTGGGTTGCTGCTTTGAGATTTTAGTGATTACAGAGAGCACAAGAACACTTAAAATGGCCTAGTTCTGGCCCCTAAATTCATGTTGCTCAAAGTGTCTTTTTGACAATTGATTCCATTTAGGCGCTAATCAAGGTTAACAAAATTATAGTGGTTGCTCGCAAGTATAAGCAATACAATCGATATGACTAAATCCACAGGTAACAAGGAAATAAGAGTCAAGTCTAGGCAAGTCCTTACACTACAGGAAACCCAGGCTTTGCCGAGTGCAGGAATCTTTACTAAGTGTCAAATATCGAGCACTCGGCAAAGAGCTAATTTGCCGAGTGCGGCACTCGGAAAAAAAACACTCGGCAAAGACGCCTTTATGTAAGTGCAATCAAGCTCTATTGTGGGTTTTGGGGGTGATGACAATCGAATTAGGGAACTAATAAGATTTCTCGAGATGACAAGCGAGGGGGAATCATTGAAGGACGATGTTGTATGCAGATTGAAGGGTACCCCAATTTCATATGATGGCTGACTGGACTCCAAGGAGTGTTTAAATTCTTTCATATTTTGAATATTGAGTTTAGGAAATGCCGCACTATTAAGGGGGATCCAAGGACCAATGGTCAAAAGTGGAACCAGATGCTAAATTTCTCAGATCAACATCCTTTCACCTAGCCAGAACAGCCACAGAAACAGTTTTACCCAATTCTTGTTCTGGCCAGGGCGTTAGTGCCGCCCTAGAGGGCGTTAGTGCCGCCCATAACGGACACCTATGTCCGTAGGGGTATTTGTACCCTTCTGGACGGTCCCAACGGACACTTCTTCTTCTTCCTTGATTCAGACCGTTACAGAATAGACCTGTGCTCACCTCTCTCTCCTCCATTGTTGCTCCTCAAGCTCCCAAGTGAATCTTTGATTCTCACCATCAAAACTTGAGAGAAAAGGCAGCAAACTTTGATTAGAGAGCAGATTCACTGATTCCCAAAATCTAAGAGCATTTGGTTCCCGTTTGGCCGGCGGTTCTAGGGTTTATTACTCTTGGAGCTTGCTCCTAGTCGGCTAGGCGTTGCCCTTGAGCTTGCCAACGATTGTGGCAGCCTAGGGAGGTTTGTAACCATCATCTTCAGTGAGTAAATCAACCCTTATCTCAAGAGGTAACACTCTTGATTTGAGAACGAGGGTAAGGGAAGCCTTAGTGGCAAGCCCAAGCCTTTTGTGGCTTTCTCAACAACATGGAGGTAGGCAAGCCTTGGTGGCGAGCTGAACCACGGAATAAATCGCTGTCTCTGCGTGCTGGTATAGTTGTAGTTGATTGAGTAGTTTGGTTAGGGTTTGGCTCAATCTTGCATCTTTTAGGTTTTCTGTGGTAACTAGTCTTCGAACTGGTTCTCCGTGTGATATTATAGGATTGAGTAGGTCTTGCTGTGTAGATTCTAACTGCGAAATCAGATTTTAGTTTCTCCTCTTTTGGAGAGGCCGGCAATGACGCCCTGTAGGCCGGTAGTGCCGCCCTGATCCAGATTTCTGATAAATTTTGGAGCTGAGTTTTTGCAGGCCTATTCACCCCCCTCTAGGCCTCGGTGACGTCCATCAAATCCTACACTTTACCGAGTGCCGGGCAGGCTATCTTTGCCAAGTGCCCTACCCTCGGCAAAAAAGAGGCACTTTCGGCAAAGTTTGGGGGGGGCGGCGGCATCCGGCGCCGTCATCTTTGCCGAGTGCCCGGCCGTTTGGCACTCGGCAAACTAATAACTTTTACCGAAAGTGCCAAACCTAGGCACTCGGCAAATTTTTTTTTTGGTTTTTGGCACCAAAATTTTTTTGAAGCTTCACTACAGTACCACGAAGACCATGTTCAAATATGGGAGTTTTTCATTGTATTTTGGTATATTTCTTCTGTTTATTTTTTTTATTTTTCCGCATTATGCGTTTGAACTGCAGGTACATCAAATAATAGATTTCTTCCATTCTAAAAATTTATCCTTGTTTGTTAGTCTTAATTTATGCTAAATCCATGAACTGTCTTGAAATTTCAATCAATGTGCTCACGAGACAACGTTGTCCACTTTTATGCGGGTGGTTTTTAATTATATAAAATGCAAACGACTTCCAAAAAATTATGAAACTTGGCGACAAGCCATGATAGCAGATGTGTATGCCATGGTAAAAATTTGAAAAAGTTTGGAGTACGTTGCGGCGTAAGATGCTCACAAACCAGGACATCATCATATGTGATATCATATCCAGTCGAGGATGTATGCCTCGGCGATGGAAGCCTCAATTTTGCATTTGTTTCTACATTTTTTGAAGAACCTTTAGACCTCTCTCGACTGAATAGCACCAATAGAACTGCACAAGCCCTCCTATTCGTGCCTCGTGCGGGAGGTGTAAAATCTGATCTTTGCATCGGATTAAAGAAGTCCGGTGAAAATATCTTCTCTAGCTTATAGAGCAAAACGGATGCCATTTTTTAGGTTTGCAATCACGGTCCGAGATAACTTCTTGGCACAAAGCTGGTGGAAGAAATAGATCAACTCTGCCAGGACTAGCCAAACATGCTTAGGGAAATAGCCTCGAACCATCGCTGGAAGAAGGCGCTCAATCCAGATGTAGTAGTCATGACACTTCATCCCTAAGAATCACATAGTATTTAAGTTCACTTCTCTCCTCAGATTAGCTGCGTATCTATCGGAGAACATTATCGTCTGGATCCATTCTAGTACTTCCCTTCTTTGTGGCCTTTTCAACACAAATTCGGTCGGAGGCCTTGTCCATGTCTTGCGACGACTAAGAGGCTTCATCTCTTGCTTTGGTCTATCGCATAACGTTGCCAGATCCACTCTAGCCTTAACGTTGTCCTTTGTCTTATCAGAAATGTCCATGATTGTTCCCCAGAGTCCTTTGGTGATATTCTTTTCAGTGTGCATTACATTAATGTTGTGCGGAAGGAGAAGGTCATCAAAATAGGGAACCCGAGTCAAGCCCGACTTATGCGTCCACATATGTTATAGACCATACCTCACAAACCCATCACCTTCATCATTGACCACCAGAGCATCTATCTTTTCATGAACCGTGGCACTGGTCAACATCTGGGGTGCAGGGTCCGTCACCGCGAGCCCTTTTATGAAGTTCTTGATATCTCGTCTGAATGGATGGTTAGGCAGGAGGAACTATCATTGCAGGTCGAACATCGAAAACTTGCCACCCTTTTTCAACCAAATAAACCTCAGAGTTTCTTTGCATACTAGACAGGAGAACTTTCCGTGAACACATTAGACGCAGAATATGCCATACGCTCAGAGGTCATGCAGGGAGTAATGGTACCAAACATGCATCTTGCAGTTTTTCTTTGTAGCACGGTCGTATGTCCATACCTCTTGATTCCAAGCAAATACAATTCATCGATGATGGGCTCTATGAACACACCCATATGATTTTCCGGGTGTCCAGGAATGATCAATGATAATAACATATTCTGTCATTGCATGCATACTCGGGGGGGGAAGATTGAGGGGGATCACGAACAAAGGCCAACATGAGTACGAGGCAGCCATCATTCTATATGGATTGAACTCATCTATCGCAAGCGCAACATGGACATTACGGGCCTCTTTAGCTTTCTCATGATGGATGCCATCAAAATGGATCCACGCTTCACCATCGGACGCATACACCATCTTGTCAGGATTGTATCGTTTGCCACATTTGTGCCATGTCATCTGTTTCGCGGATTCCTCAGTTATGTATAGCCATTGGATTCTCGATATGAAAGGGAGGTACCATAGGATTGACACGGGATTCTTCTGGCCATCGGCAGAGTCTACCTCTAGATACCTAGAAGATTCACACATCGGGTAGAACTTTGCTTCCGCGTGTTCTTTCCTGAATAGAACGCATCCCTTCGGACATGCATGTATCTGCTCATACGGCATCTTAAGGGCACGGAGCAGTTTCTGCGACTCGTACGTGCTCTTCGGCAGAATGTGACCCTCTAGAAATATCAATTTTTTACCACAGCCTCCACATATGTTATCTTGACATCTGGGCAAGTTTCATCATTTCTCAACTTTGCATTGTTTGCATTTTATACAATTAAAAACATTAACCCGGCAAGTTGTTTGCCCACTTTTGTGAACAGAATTTTTAAATTTTGTGCTCTGATCTTGGATACAGTCTTACATTACACTAAAAAGCATGGCTATTATTTTTGCATGAATTTAATTGGATAATTTGGTTCACTCGCAGTTCAAACTTATCACAACATTTACAATTAAAATTAATGAAATAAATTAGAGAAATATAATAAAAAGTCTAGAAAATTTATAAAATTAACACATGGACTGTCCTGTAGTGTAAGAGGCTCAAAGAAAAAATTTGGAGTGCAAATTAAAGAAAAATAAAATGCGTTTGCCGGCGTCGGCGGATGGCACTCGGCAAAGGTCCCTCTTTGCCGAGGGTCAGTTGTTTGCACTCGGCAAAGCTGCATCTTTGCCAAGGGTCACTTGTTGGCAGTCGGCAAAGGCTTGACGCCGGCAGAGGTGGGCTAACGGCGGCTCCTTTGCCGAGCGCTCGGAGCGCAGCGCTCGACAAAGGTGTGACAGCGGCAGGGTTTGGCTGACGGCGGCTCCTTTGCCGAGAGAAGGAGGGAGACGCTCGGCAAAGCGGCATGTTTACTGAGTGCTTGTCTTTGCCGTGAGTCTCATACTTGGCAAAGAGGTCTATGTCGAGTGCATTTGTTTGTCGAGCACGGCTCTCGGCAACGACACTGTGCCGAAGCGCCCAACATTTTGCCCTCGGCAAAGCCATTGGCACTCGACAAAGGGCATGATTCTGGTAGTGAGAGGAATGAAGAAAGAAGAGAGATAAGATAGATAAAGTTCTAGACCTATCACTTTTTTATCTTCAAAATTTTGCATTGGGCTAACACTAACTGTTTTGGACCACCTCTAAAACTAGAACCTTATTTCTAGTGACGGCTACTATTTTCAGCTGCCTCTGCAAATAGTCATATATATTTATAGGTGGTTAGATGCAGACAGACAGTAAAAGTTTGGACCATTTTCTCTAGCTAGTTTCAGACATGGGAAGAATAGCAAATCATATCTGAAAAAAAAAAAGGAGACATCATTTTTAATTGTAGTATCTTGAGTATTACTCATTCAAAATCCGATTCAGCCAGTTACTGTTAGGAACCGGGTGTAGAGCTTTTGCGTGTAGCGTTATTTAACCTGTAGCATTCACAAATATTTTTGGCAAAAAAAAAACCTAAAATCTGATATACCGATTATTCGGGCCAAGACTCCATTGTTCCGACATGGCAGCAGCACATTGTACTTCGATGTACTCAGGTTGATTTCCCTCAAACCTGAAAGGATGTACTCCTACTGTTGATCCAGGGCAAGTCAATTATTAATAGAGTGGTCCATAAATGGTTCATAAAAATTACACAGAAAAGGCATGTCGACGAATTCTTTTTGTTGGACTGCAGGGAGGACAAGCAGCAGCTATGTAGCCCCGGGGATCATCCACAAGCTGGCGGCACATTTGCTACACCTTGCCTCTGCAACTCGCCCATGACACTGTCTACTGAAGGAGGCTTCAGTCCGAGTGGCAGTGGCAGCCACGGTTTCGTTAAAACATCTCCTATTGCTGCATCTATGCTCTCACTTGACTGAAAAATACAATACAAAAGAGTTGAGAGTGCCGCAGAAATATGAGTATTGCCTGAAACATGCAAGTCAATATATACAACTATGCTTACTGGCTGTGTCTGTAGCTGAAGGTGCTGAAGCTGCGTATCGAGTGATGGAACGAGAGGTCTGTACATTGGAGGTGGACATGACAAAGGGGCCCTCACGGGTGGAGCAGGGAAACGCTGAAATTTAGGGCATCAAGCTTTATTAGAGAATAATAATGTCTATGAAGTGCCAATTTCCATTTTTTTTTTAGCATTGTTGATGAACCATTACCGCTCCTGGCACTGGCACTGCCACGCAGGGAGTCACCTGGCCCGGCATATGGGCAGGTCCCTGATAAAACGAAATCCGGCCGCCGTGAGAACACTAGCAAATGATCTAGCTGCTTTTCCTTATCAACTTAACTGATGATGCATCCGAAAGTAATAATAATAATATAATAACACACAAATATGCGTATGTACATACCCTCATGTAAACATGGTGCCAGAACGCCGGGTCCGACGGCGGCGGCGGACCCCATGGCGGCGCCGGTGTGCGGGGACGAGATGCCGAGGCCACATTGGCACCGGGGTGACTCCACCGTTGGCGGCGGTGGATGGCCCCAGACATGCAGCGGCCTCCCGAAGTGTTGCATCGTCGGATGAGGAGGAGGAGGGGGCGGCGGCGGCGGCGGAGGAAAGCCGATGGTCGGCACGGTCCACGCGTTAGAATCGGGCCTCTTCATCTCGGCATTGGGGGCTCCCCCAGCAGCGTACATCTGTCGCCGCTGCATCCAGGTCGCGGCCTCCACCTCCCTTGCAAGCATGTGCTTCCTGTGAGAACGGTACTTCTGCTTCAATTTAGATAACAAATCGATCGTTAGCATCTAAAACAAAGGAAATATTGGTAGCTACATATACGAGCCTACGAGGCCAAGAACATGATGCAATAATTTATTCCATAGGCAGTGAAAAAAAAAAAGTTGGATCGATGCAGTAATAATATATGGATTGAGGATCCACTCGGACCTGCAAATGACTGGCAATGTTATGCCGCGTGAGGGAGTCGATCCCCATGAGCTCGAGTATCCTGGACGGCACTGCCTTGTCACTACCCAGCTGCTCTACCGCTTGAACAAATCTCCGGTGAAGCTTCGGCGTCCAGTCCACCTGTAAAAATACGTCACCACAACATAGTACTGTGTCACGAGACTCGACCTTTGAACCTTATCTTGGCTTTGTTTCATTTAGGGCATGGAATTGCTAGCTAGTAACATGCATGTGCGTAGCGTCCCGTACCTTTGCTTTCTTCTTCCCTTGTGAGTGCTTGTTGGACGACTTGTGATGGCTCTCGGCCTCCTGCGACCACGATGTCGGCGAAGACGGTGACTTTTCGCCTGTCAGAACGGTTCCACATCCCTCGCCAGAGTCACCATTACCGGCGACTACCTCCTCGCCCTTGGCATGGTTGTTGCACTCCCCCTTTCCCTTCTTCCACATCTGCGCACGTTATGTTGCCGTCGTCCTCGCCAAGAACACCGGGACAGCATGGTTCCTCCACGGCGCCGATGTGCGCCGCATCTGCTAAGGGCAGGACACTGGGCACCTCCTGGTCCATGACGCCATCGCCACCTGCAGCGATTGCCTCGAACTCAAAGTCGGTGAAGATCTCGGCAGGGTCGACCTGGAGGTTCGGCAGCGCGTCTCCATCGTCTTCTAGCCTGAGGAAGAAATCTCCGAAGTCTATGTCTATGTCGTCGACCATGAAGTCGAAATCCAGGTCCGACATAGGCCCGACGATGATCTCCTCCATCTCCGGCTTGCTGCCGGCGCCTCCGCCGCACTGATGCTCCACATCGGCACACATCTCTCAAGTGTCTTGCTTGTAGCTAGCCACACTAGGCACACTTGGAGTTGGAGCTCAGGTCACGAATGCAGTGGAGTGGAAGGAATAATGGCCTGTTAGGGTAGGTTGTTGCAACTTGTCTTTGCACTGTTTTGCTGTTGAGCTAGCTAGGCTCTAAGCTAGTACTGACCATTTGGTGCGATGGCAAGTCAGTACTCGCTCTCTAGCATCTCTCTGGGGAGTATGAGTATTTGGGGCGAACAACGGGCGAAGGGAGAAGGCATCTCGACCACAAAGTTCGCAAAAATTTCTCTGAATCCTTTGATGTGTGGCCTTGTCCGCGAGGCAAGTGCAGCTTGGTGGCTTCTGGCGAATTAATGCGGCCTCGTAGCAAGCGTGTGCCTGCTGTGTGTGGACGAGTGTTTTTTGGAGCCAGTTTTTTGTTTCTTCTTTTCGGTGATGCAACAGCAACACTGGGAGAGAGGTGGACTCGATCTCGTGAGAGAGAAAGGCGACAAGAAGAGAACAAAAGATGACAGCGGCTGCATGTATATCGGCTGGAGACTGTCCTGCTCTTGCTGCATGCATGCTCGGTCACTGCTCATGCATGGGCGTTTTTAATAATGCAAGAGAGTGCTGTGAGTTTAGAAACGCGTTCAAATTGTACAGCAAGATGGGGTGACAAGCCGGCAAGGGCAGCAGCAAGCGAAAAAACTGCAAATCAAGCAGTGCTTATAGTATCCAAAGACTGTTAACTTTTGGAAGTTTAGCTCATTGGAAATTAGAAATGGCACACCTGGATCGATCAGGCACAATTCAAAGCTTAATTATGTATATACTATATAGTGGATTGTTGCTATATGTCTGCTGCAATACGTGCTTAGATACAAACGTTATTGAAAAAATATGGCTGCTGCAAATATTAATAATTTGCTTTTGAACTGAAGAGTAAGTGTTGACGCCGAGTTCGGTCATCACACCGATAAGGAGCTCACTCACTCAATATAGGGCCTGGCCAACGTTAGGGTCGGCCGATGTTTAGGGTTTGTCCGCACCTAGACTTTGTGCCTCCAGCGATGAGTGCGATATGCAACACACTAGCGCGAGGCCTCTTGAGACATGAAACCCTACACGCCCAAGTGGGACCCCATCAGGGCATGTGGCGGTCCCCTACACTGCCCTAGCCGGCTTGACTGCTCGTTGTCGTCGTCAATCCTCCTACCAAACGAAGAGAAAAGGTAGATGGAAAAAGAGGGTAAAGAGTAGTAGATTTTTTTTTTGTCAATGTGAGTTGGATTCTTCAATCGGCCATGATCCTCTCGTTTATATAGAGAGAGCGGTTTTATCTCAGTAGGAAACCTTTCTAAACATTTTTTTCTATGCTTCCCACGAGTCTAGAGTAGTTTGACGGGATCAAAAAAAGCCAAATTAGAAATATTAGGGCACATCAATTTAGACACATGAAGGGCGGCCCTGGTGCAAGCGGTAGTGTCTTACCGCCTGTAACCGGTTGGTCCAAGGTTCGAGCCCCAGCCTCCGCACTTTGTGCGGGAATAGGCCTGGCTGCTTATATCCCTTCCCCAGACCCCGCACAGTACGGGAGCCTACGGCACTGGGTACGCCCTTTATCAATTTAGACACATGCACATGAAAGGGTGAATTAAAGTGAATAGGTGCAAAGAGCCTTATATTATATTAGGAGTTGCCTCGTTATAGCATCCTGCAAGTAGCATATTTATAGTTGTTGATGCATGTATGGGTTACACAACAAAGTGCTAGAACGCATAGATCACACAAAAATCACCTGGTAGTGAAGCCCATAGAATCTAGCCCAGTCGGTTTTCGAAGCCAGCTTAATCGCTTTTTGCAAGAAATACTCGAATGCCTATGAATGCCTACCCAGGTGGGACTCTATAGGGACAGGTGCACCTAGGATTGTTCTTGGTTCAATAGGCTACCTCAAACACGTCCATTTAACCTAGAGACAAAAGGAGAACTATAATTTGGGTTGGAAAAGGAAAAATTGGAAAATTGATAAATTATATTGTGTTTGATTTATTGATTCTTAGTTGGCTACGGCCCTTCACTATATACAGGGTAGGAGGTTTTGCCCCATTGGAGATCGTTTACAACTCAAACTCTGCACGAGAATCTCTATATCCTAGTCGAACTTGCAAAAACCAGACAAGACACCTTCCAAAACTAGCTCAATCAGTTTTGCCAAACCAACCTAGCTGCTTCTAGAAACCAGCTTGACCAGTCTGCCTAGGCAACCAAGCGGTGCCCATTTTGGTAATCAAAATATCCCCTCTTTTTTTCTGTAAAGCTTGAATACCGAAAACCACTTATATGGCCTCAATAAGACAAAGGACGATGTCTATACGTAATACACTTGCCATAACGCAACTAAGGGCGATATTTGCACTATCAGTCGGTTACTCGCTAAACATCTTGCCATACACTTGGGTAATATGTCTTCGAGCACCTCCCATTGAGAACTCTAGATAGATGATCACCTTGAAATGCCTCCGTCAATACCAAACAATATTGTTGTTGTTTCTAGGGGCATCTAGAACCATCCGCTGCCTCTAGAAATAATTAGTGAAAAATAAATTTTGAAATTTGATAGAAAACTTTTGTATGTTTCAAACTGTTTCTAGGGGTGGCTGAAAACAGCATATTTCAAGCTACTTATGAAAATTCTATTTTCAGGCACGGTTGTATGAACCATCTCTAGAAATCGATTTTTAGGGGCGGCTGACAATGTCAACTGTCTCTAGAAATTGGTCTCCACTGTGGTGGCCGATTTTTGGCCCACCGGACATTGTCCTCTAGAGACCGATTTCCAGATGCGGTTGTACATCTGAAAATGGATGATTTCTAGAAATGATCAGACAGAGGCGGTTGTGACTGTGGAAAATTGGTTCCGCAACAGTGTCAGTGATAAACAGTGGCATATGTGCTAGAAGTCGCACTTTCCTTTAGCTACAGGCCGTTCATGTGGCGAGGAAAACACTTGTGGGTCTGATGCATTTGTATTGAAAAAAGGTTACCTGACGCATGACATGGATGGCTCGTATGTCCTATCAAACACAGCAGAGAAGTGGAGTCAGTATATGTGCGCCAGTATATGTCCACTGTAAATTTGCTAATTAGCTTGCCCATGGATACTTTTTATTACTAGTTTACCAATCTACAAGGAAAAGTGGAGTCATTTTATTTATGGGGAAGAGCTTCACGTACAATCTGTTTGTACTATTCCATAACAGCTATGCGATTTCAACCTTTTGATTAGCTACCATCAAACTAGATCCTCATAAGAAAACATCAAACTAAATCAAGGATCTTCTCGCAACAGAAGATTGTACGCATGTGTTGTACATATACAATCATGAGCTGTGCTAAACATGGCCCAAAATGGATAAATGTACAAGTAATGTGTTCTAATTTTTACTTTCAAATATAGTGTGATGGAGTGTGGTATCCTTCAAATCTTTAGAAACGTCAGCAGCATTGGACATGCATGGGCAACCTGGCCACGCCTGCGGACAGCGACGGCATGCCACTTCGCACTTGTCATCAGCGGAGTCATTATCTAGCTCTAGAATCTTGAAAATGACACAAAGCGATATCATTTGGAGGTATATCTTTATTTTAAATTGGATTTAGCAGTGACACTGCAACAACCAAGTATGTGCTAGAAATCTCATTTTTCCTTTCGCTGGAGGCCGTTCACGTGGCGAAAAAACACTTGTGAGTTATATATCTTTTGTCGTTCATGCATATTTTGTTCGTGCAGTTGTTGTTCGTGCCCTACCAAGCACAGTGGAGATAGGCTGGCCATCGGTGCCGGTATATGTCGCATTGTAAAGCTGCTAAGTAGCTTGTCCATTGGATAATCTCTACTTTTGGAACTATCATGATTTATACTGTGTGCAGGAATTTAGTATTCTGCCTGTCCATTCAAATCTATATTTGTTGGTGTGCACCTAAACTTGCATAATTAAAAAGCATCTCGGTGGCAAACTTTTTCGTAAATAGAAACAAGCAAATTAACGGTGGAAACTGATAGCACGTAGTTCACACATATTAGATATATAATTAATTTTAACAAAATACGTTCCATGCACAAAAAAAAAAAAGAAAACCAGCAGTAGTTATCTTTATCTACTTACTTGCAGCAAAAACCCGTTCATGCATATGTAGTGAAATTTGCTTCATAAGCATATATATGAAATTCTCGTCTTTTTGAAAAGAATAATCTATTGGTATAATGAACAGCTTCAAATGGTATATGGATCTGATATGATTTGTATTTATGTATTTGACAAGAATAGCCCATGAGGATGCTGAGGTTATGGCTTTACCTTTAACTTTCTACATATTAGTGTGTTCATATCTTGTTCAGACTTACAAGATTGCAAAGATAATGCTATCGTTGCTTTGCTTTAATTCTCCATTCCACACTAGTTTTGTCTATGTGGCTCGGTGAAATTGCCAAATTGGCTAAGAGGCGGTGATTTGGGAGTTTGAAGCTTTTACAGACGATTTATAAAATAGCTAACGACATAAGTCCAGATTATACAATAACCAAGAGTCTTTAGACAGTGGACTATTACCTAACTAACACGCAACTACTACAAAAACCATTTGTAGAGACACCTCCTTTTTGAATAGAGGCAGCTCAATCTACAACCCCCTCTAAAAATAGGACCCTGAATGAGCCACCTCTAGAAATGCATTTGTAGGGACAGCTAGTATTTTCAGCCATCTCTACAAATGACACTACCTTTAGAGGAGGCTCAAGATGTGACCACCTCTACAAATCAAATTATAGAGGTGGCTGGATCTAGAGCCGCCTCTAAAAATAGGTGCAGTACAATAAAATTCATAACTTTACAAACAAAGTTGCATGAAAATAAACTTTATATCATAGTTGTATATCTCCAAAAGATCTACAACTTCCAAAAGATCTACAACTTTGCAGTTGGCAACTATTTTATTTGAAATTATTGGCATCTAGCAAATTCTTTTTGAAGTTCTCATATTTTGAAATGCAATTTTTTAGTTTTCCAAATGATCTCGGATGAACAAATGACCAAAACAAAAGTTATAGATCTCGAAGAGCTATACAAGTTTGTAGTTGACAACTTATTTATTTGAAATCATTTATTCAAGAAACACTATATTTGCATTTCTCACATTTAAAATTCTAATTTTTCAAATGACTACCAATGGAGAAAACCATCAAAACCAAAGTTGTAGTACTCGACGATATCTACAATTTGCAGTTGAAAACTTTTTCACTTAAATTCATCTAGGGTCCCAAATATTTGTTTGAAAATCGCGTGAAGTGAATACGGGGGGAATGTTTGTGCCCTTTGTTCGTGCCGGAGGTTGTGGGTTCAAACCCCTACGGCCACTTGCACGCACATTTCACGCGAAAAAGCTACTTGATAGGGGCCTCCCCATATTAATCTTTTTGCTATTTTTTACTCAATTTGTGATTCCTTGATGATTTCTAGGAAACAATTTGTAGCGGAGGCTGTTATTGCAAGCGG
Source organism: Chrysopogon serrulatus (assembly GCA_015844335.1). Taxonomy (NCBI): domain Eukaryota; kingdom Viridiplantae; phylum Streptophyta; class Magnoliopsida; order Poales; family Poaceae; genus Chrysopogon; species Chrysopogon serrulatus. The sequence goes on from JADLZL010008122.1 coordinate 29,923, forward strand.
CCCCTAGAACTTGATATGTAGAGGCCTATTTTTAGGGACGGCTCGGCAGCCACCTGAACAAATAACATATTTCTTACAATGTATGCATAGAGGCAGCTGCCTCAATAGGGCATCTCCAGCGGCCTATAAAAAGACTTGTTGAACTAGCGAATGGCCAATAGTTAACTATGGGCAAATTTCCCTGGTGACTTTTGGTCCAGCATTTGAACATTTCTTGACGGCTGTAACACCCTAAAATTTGCATGTTTTCAAAATAGTTAAAATGACGTAATTATACATTTGTGTGTGCATTGCAATCTAGGAAAAATAATAAAGTTTATTAAATTTAAATCAACTATAAGGCTAGATACATGATTGTGCACTCATACCGCTGCATATATTTTTGTATTGTGTGCTTTGACCAAAACTCAAATGAATTCAAAATCTCTTTTGAAAACCAATTTGGAAAATTTGTTCCCAAAAAAAGAAAACAAGAAAGCTCTTCCTCTTCCAATTTGGCCGACGGCCCAATCCCCTAGCCCGCTCGGCTCTCTCTCCCTCCCCTCTCTTTCTTGCTGACGGGCCGCCCTCATCCCCTCACTGCGTGGCCCAACAGCACAGCCTAGCAGCCTAGCCACGCTTGGCCTCCTTCCCTGTCTGCTGAGCCACCGACAGCAGGACCCCGCCCCTTTCTCTCGTTGACACCGTGGGCCCACGGCACAGCGCCGTCTTCTACCTCGCATCGGCTCTAGGATGGACTCTGTTCCGATCGAGTCCGCCCCCGCGCCGGATCCTAGTGTGCACCGCCCCTCTGCTCCATAAATAGCACCCCTACACCTGCCGCCTCCCTATCCAAGCCCTCGAGCATCCACCGCCGAGCTCGCTGCCCATGCCATCCCGTTGTTTCATCGCTTCGCCACCTTCGTAAGCCCCGGCACGAGATTCGAGTCGATTTGTGAAGCTGCCGAATCTCTCCATCATCTTTCTCTCCTAGGATCAAGCTCTAATCATCGCCGAACCTTGCAGGAGCCATCGTCCACCATCCCCAAGTCGCAGGCCATCTCCAACCGCTTCCCATCAATGAAAACACCTTTGGTGTGTTCGCATCCACCTCCTTTTTATTCCCGTACACTTCTCGGGTCAAATAGTGGTCTTTAGGGTCGGATTTCATCTCAGCCGACGAGCTCTCGATGCCGGCCATGGCTACCCCGCCACGCCTGCCACTGTAGCCGGCCGGTCACCCCCTTCTCTCCCTCCCCTAATCTAATCTAGCCCGTTCACTTTAAATCCAACGGCCCACGGTGGCCGATACCCATTCACGGGGCAATCTTGTTAAAGAGCCCCTGCACTTCTTCATATTCCCAACTGCAGTCCTCTATCAGATTCAAATCCTGAATTTTATTTGTTTTAATTTGAAAATATGTTTCTAGTTATTTACAAAACTGCCACTGCTTTGTTTTGCTCATACAATCTCCATTTCAACTCTGATTTGATTCGTTCCAGCCGCGTTAGATTCGTAATTAGATTCTCTACCATATTAGTTAACTTTTAATCATATTTTCAATCTTTAAACTTTGAGCTTAGATTTAATCTATTTTTCAAAAAGGAAACCTTGTTTAGTTGGTAACTTCTCTGTTTTAGATTCGATTTTCATGACCCAAACATCTGTGTGCTCCTAACGACGTGTAGATCCGTTTTATAAACTTTTCAACTTGTTTTTATGCTGTTGGTGTACTGTTTTAATTATAGACTTGTTTGTTGTGATGATTGCTCTTTGGATGCGTGTTGCTGCTGTGTTGGTTGAGAATAGATGGTGAGCCTTTCGCTGGTGATCAAGAGTGCTACGCCGAGGATCAGGATTGGCAGGGATTCACTAATCAGGGGAAGTATAGTTTCAGTTTTCTTGCACTTATTCACCTCAATCATGATAATATCATGCGTCTCCTTGTTTTCTGTAATGATTTCCTAGTTGCTATTACCTTTTTCCTTGATACCCGTGGGATAATTACATATGGGTAGACCCTTTGCTAGCACTTATATTTAATGAAAGATGTTCTAAGATTGATAAATGGTTCAATGCAACTATGATTAAAACTTGCCTTTTAGCAACTTGAGGGAGCTCTTGGGTTTTGTATATGATGGTCTTGGCCCTCTATAAGGGCTTATCTGTCAGCAAAAGCTGAGACTTACAGTACAACCATGAGGGCTATATGGCTCTAGCTTCAGTTTAGTATAAGGACCTTCTCTAGCTTGTTAGAGGTTACCTTTATGGCATAGATGGGGTGTGTTGAAGGTTGGGTATAGGACAGCCACTGTCCTTGTGTGTATTGCTGTAAAGGAATGTGCCATTTGGAAGAGAGGTATCTATACTTGTAGGGCATAGAAACCTAGCGGCCCTAACTTGTTAGACAAATCTCTGAAAGACTTCATAGTGAAACCCTGCCGTACACCTAGGCAGTGTAAAATGCACTGGCAAATGGGAATCACGACTCATGGTGAAAGTGAACAACCTCTATAGAGTGTAAAAATGTTATAACAGCTATGCTCATGGTCATGAGCAGTCCAGAAATCTCACAGAATAGTGGATGACGATGTCGTTGATGTTTAGTGATGAGATAAAATATTGCTTCACAATATCATGTGGTTTATTACTAAGATAAGCTTTTTGGTATTGCTTAAAAAAATATGACTAACCAAAATGCCTACCGCTGTAAACCAGTGTATTAGCCTTTCGAGCCTCATTAACCCATGCTATAGTTGTCAAGTATGACATGTGCTTATGCTTGCTTTATTGTCTACCATATTGGCAAAATCCTAGCAGATTATGGTGGTTATGAGGAGTATGCTGAAGATTACTAGGCCTGGCGTCAACGAGTTGACGTCCCTGTGATGGTGCTTCTGCGAGAGAGTTATCTTATGCTTCCGTTATATCTAAGTAAAGACTCTGTGATAATACTATTCGTTATGTAATAACACTTGTGATGATACTTCTTATAGTTATGTAATAACACTTGTGATGATACTTCTTATGATTTGTGGCTTATGTGTGTGACCGAACTATGAGCACAGATAAATTTTATGCATTCAATTTTATCCTTAAAATTGGGTATGACAATGGCATGGCAACTATAAGATTGCTAGCGGTGAAACCTCAACAGCTCATCGTCACACATTCACTGAGCATGCACATGGGGCAAATGGCCAGTCATCCAGTTACTGACAAAAGGACAATCTCGGCCATTTTATTTTTTAGATCATTTACTTTATTTTTATAACAATATTTTCCAACCTTTTTTTTCAACTTATCGGCTGTTGTATTAATATGCTGCAGAAATTTTGTGTCAATTTTAAGCATATTAACCACTTCGAATAAAAAAGCTCAAAACTAAAATATTGCAGATCTTATCAAGAACTATTATTTTTGTATAAAGATATGAATTTTCTTGGTGACAAGCACCTCTGTTTAGATCGAATGGAGAGTTATATAGCTGGTAGACGCCTCCTGGGAGCTTCAGTATGGCACACCTTGCTGCATCAATGCATCTGGCACGCCAGTGCTATTTCGTCATGTCATGCTGCCAAGCATGGCCAAAGGAGTTAAATCTTTAAATAATTATAAGCATATGTTACTTTCAAAATAATAGAAAACACAGTTAAAAAATCATCATTCTATGTGCCATAGACCGACTACAAAACATGGGCTTCAATGCGAATGATGACCTTGCACTTACATAGATTCACTACTACAAAAATGATTTTAGGAGATAGCCTCTTTGATTAACGAAAGTGGGTATATTTAAGGACCGCCTCAATAAATGGCCGAGTGGCCTCCAAGAAAATGCCTGCCTCCAAAAATCATTTACAGAGGTGGGCGTCCTAAGGAGACCACCTCTGCAAATCATGAATTAACAGAGGGGTCGTCTCGGGACGCCCGTCTCTATAAGTATATTTTCAGAGGTGGGTATCTTAAGATATTTGTCTATGCAAATCACTATTAATAGAGGCGGCTATTGTAAACATCCTCCTCTAAAAATCAATTTTCAGAGACGGGCATCTTAAGATTCCCGTCTCTATCAATAGTGGCAATATAAAATAATTTTTATTTTTCATATGAACTCGGATGAAGACAAGGTTCATATAAATATTGTATGTCTCGACACGATCTACAACTGTGTAGTTGAATTCTTTTGATTTGAAACTATTTAGTGTCCCAAAATATTATTTTAAGTTCATAGAATTTGAATTTTAAAATTTAAAATTTTCAAACCACCTCAGATGTTGACTTGGTCCACACCAAAGTTGTAGTCCTCCATACGATCTATAACTTTGTATCTAAAATCTTTTTGAATTGAAGTCCTCTATAGTCCCAAATATGTGTTCTAAATTCATAGGTTTTGAAATTCAAAATTTAGAACATCCAAATGAACATCTAAACCAAAGTTATTGTGCTTGACAAGATTTAAAACTTTATAGTTGCATCTTTTTTATTTGAGTTTATATAGCAATCAAAATATTCAATACAAGATTACAAAATACGTATATAAAAAGATAGAATCCTATATATACTCCCAAGTGATTGAGTGGTGGTGGTAAAGTGGTGTTAGTGTTGAATTGTAGGTCACGGGTTAGAGTCGTGGGAAGGACATAATTTTCTTGTTTTTTTTGGAAACCATTAACGGAGGCAGGCCTCCGAAAAGAGTGCAACTCTAGCTTTTCTCCAAGTTAATCAATCTCAATTTTGGTCAAATATATAAAAAACATAATAATATTTATGATATGGAATAAATATCATTCAATTAGTTATTGATAGGAGACTTATTTGGGGACATAAATGTTGAAACTTGCTGGGGGGAGACCCTCGCCCTCGGCCCCACGGCGATGATTAAGTTCGCAAACACACCACAGCACCGCCGCGGAGACCGCGACGAGGAACACGTCGCTGTGGCGAAGTGATCCTCGCTCAAGCGAACCCACCCAGGGCGGTCCGGCGGGAACCCGTCCTCCCTCCAGAGCTTACTACTTGGCGAATGCACTTTCGCTATTGCGAAAGCGTCTTTGTCAGAGTCCGTGGAGAATAAGGAAGCCCTCCTGAGTTCGCTGCGTGGTGAGATGACTCGCCCTTAGGCAAGTACGCCCGACCGTGGGCCCAGGCATGTGGGCCCAGCCTCCCGGGCAGCCAGCGCGTTGGCACGCGGGCCCGCAAGCGGGAGGGGGCAGTTGGCAACAGACAGCTCAGCTTCGTGCCTAGGACGAGAATGCCCTCCGGGGCGTGAGGCAGGGGAGGCGTCCATCCCGAGTTAGAGACGCGGTGAGCAAGAGGGCAGTAAGGTCAAGGTGCCTTCCCGTGGATGGGGCCTTGCACCTATAAATGCCAGTTCTGGAGCGCCGCGGGGAAGGAGATAGACCGCTCAACAACATTATTTTTCATAAACTTAGTCATACTTAAGGAAATTTGATTAAGTCTAAGCCTAGAAATGCACTATTTTTGGGATGGAGGGAATAGAATGTAGTGTCTCCTGGCAACCACGGCAAAACCAACCACTTTATTTATTACTTAAAATACTCGCAGAACTTGACAGAAATATGTACATGTACCGTGCAGGCCATAAGGCACGGGCAACGACAACCTGCAACTCCGAATACACAGTTTGGATTTATGCTTTACATATTTATATTTACCTAAATGCTACTTTATGAGCGTGCACGCTGGCATTGCTCGGCGCGCACACGCGCCCGCACCGTCCGATCCTTGGATTCCTTGACAAACGGCGCCCTGGCGTGGCCCACCTATAGTACGCACACCGTCGCCTCTCCTCTCTCTCCTCCTTTCCCCATTTCGCCTCCGCCCAAACCCACCGATGTCGACGCAGGCGATCCGCGGCGGCGTAGGTCCCAGCCCTCCCCCGGCGGCCAGCGTGCAAGCTCTCCCCAAAGGGTCACCATCCGAACTCCCGACAGTGCTTCCTCTCCCATCCTGATAGGCGACAGCGCTCGCTCTCGCTTCATCTCCGTCTCCGTCTCCGTCGAGAAGATTCCGCGGCGACCCGAGGACTCCACTGGTGGTTGGAGTTTCCACCGGGGACCCGGATCTGGGGAAGCAAAGGGGTCGCCGTCCTCACCGGTAAGTCGGCTTTGCCTTGAAGCTTCGAACTCATGCGATTGGATTTGGATTTGTTTCCCCACCTGACTCGAAGCTCTCCCGATTGCGTTTGTTCGCTGGGTGCGCCATCCACCGGAGGCTTCCCGGTGATGGCTGTGTCGCGCCTCCTTCGCCTCCCAGCACTGCTCACAGCCATCGGCGACATGCTGCTTCATCGCACCGGCGGCTATACGCCTTCGCCCGCCGACCCCAGCATATGCATCACTGTCGGGCTACCGCAGCTTCACCTTCACCTGCCAGGTTCGGATCCACCCCTCACCACTCGTCCGCGTCCCCTTCTGTTGTGCTTGGGCGTTCAACATGCTCCGTTCAACGTGCTCGTGGCCTTATCCATCCCTCACCACCGAGATGTCTCCTTCCGCCCTCAGTTTTCCTGTCATAGTTCTTATCTTGTTGATACTTGCATTCCCTCTAAATCCAGTGCATTTGCTCTATATGTTCTGGAATCGATCTCAGATTACTGGATTAGTAAAGATGCTAGGTGTCCCATTCTAGATTTTCAGGTGGAAGGTCTGAACCTTATTTGTAGATTTACAGTTTCACCATGCATAGAGGCCTGAGTGAAATCTGAACAGTCCATAGCCTAGGCATTTTACAACGTGCACCTGTCTGAGCATGCTGCTCTTGCTTGTCTGTGTTTTCAGCTTTTGTTTCCCGTTCGTTTCCATGTGACAGTATATTGAAGCTAGCATCTGTATAAGCAAACATGTATTAGTTGTTGTGTATATATGTGTCTTTTATTTATCTTACTATCATGAGTCGTCAACATGAATTCAATTTCCTCCTAACGTTCCATCAATTTGGTCTGTGCTTCTAATATTTCAGTCACATTAAGTACAATTTAATTTCTGCATATCAAAAGATAATTTCATACCTTGCTGGATGGGGCCTTTGCATAGACCCCCCTCCTCTATGGTGAATCTGCTACAACAAGTACATCTTGAATTATTTGATTAGCATGTACTGTATTTTAATAGTTGATTAGGTGGGTACAGTATCTATCATGCATGTATTCATTTATGCTCTAGCTTTCACTTTCTGTGCTCGCATTCTATATGTAATTTCAAATTTCGGTATATGACATAAGGTTGATAACCTATTTTTCACATTCAGCTTACTTTTCATCTTAATGGGTACGCCATTTATGAACCATTTTGCTTTTCTTTTGAATTGATTCTGAGCAAGCTGCTTGAACGCTAGGCTGCAGTATACTATTTTTTACATCCCCAATTTGTACTCTGAATTAGTAGACAAGCTTATTACAAGTCAATAGATCATTAGCCCAATCATTTAGTTTTTCTAAAATGTGTACTCTAAGTTATTACTCTTAATGGCAGCCTGCAGTGTACTTGTATTGAACTGCTTTTTTCTACAATTATTGAACAACTGCCTTACTGAAATTATTGGTTCATCCTATACTTCATCTTTTTTTTAAATTGCTTCCTTGATTACTAACAATTTGTCCTTTCCTCTCTCTTGCTTACCTGACCAACACATTTTTTATGACAGACACATATAAGTGCAGCATACAAGTGTGCCCGTGACAATTTCAAAGGGCAACTTTCGTTTTGTTTTGGTGCTGGCTCTTTCTCTTTTGCCTTCTAGCTCGGCAACAGCACCCTGCCACACCACCTTCATGAGTCATTCCTTCCACTTCTGGTATGGACAGCTAGCTAGCAGCGCCTAATGTTGAGAGCGCAATGGGTAGTTTCAGTCAGATTACAGTTTAGTTGGCAGCCTCTAACTAATTTTTACTAGCTAGCTGTTGTTTTCTTCTATTATTCTTGTACTATAAACCTACTGAAGCATTTTTGAAACTGTTATCCTACTGTTGATCCTGAGCAGCTTACTTTGAATGGTAGCCTGTAGTGTGCTGTTTTTTACCACTCTAGTTTATAATCTGAATTAGTATACTTGCTCAGTTTGTACAACGAATTAGTATACCTTAGTTTGTACATATCCTGAGGCATGTAGTGCTTTTTTTTTTTTTCTGAGAGATACATTGATATTAGATTGCTAATGAGCCCAGTAGCTGAAATTGCAATCCACACAATTTACAATACCAGTAGAAAGGCAATCAAACATGTTCTACCTTTACGAGTCTTGGTTAGTTCATATTTTCTTCCATTGTTCTTCTACTACTACAATACTGAAGCAATTCTTCTTTTAGTATCAAGTATTTTTTCATAATTCTATTAGCAATTTTCTTAATTTGTTAAGGCAATTTTTGCTATTTTTGTAGTAGCACCAGCTGTAGCAATGCACCAGTAGTACCCTGCATGGAGTCCTCTTCCCACATGACCCCTGCTCCTCTATTCCTTGTGGGGGCCCTTTCCGCAACTCTGCCTGCCGAGGATGCCGATGGCCTTCAATGATTACTTCCATGTATGGATCTGGACCGTGGCGACCGGATCAGCAGCTAGGAGGTCGTCACCTTCTTCAAGGGCTCTGGCCTACCTCAGCTCGTCCTCGCGCAGGTGTGACGCTCAGATCTGGTCTCCCATCCCATCCCTAGTGATGTGCTGCTCCCACGCCCGGTGATCTGCGTAGTCCAGGCACTCCCATGTGTTTTGAATCACTAAGGGTGCCTAGTCAGTGCAAGCTAGTTTGCTCGGTTTAAATCATGAGTTCCTGTGGGGTACAAAGAGCCAAGATCTAGAGCCCAAGATCTAGAGCCTACGATGCTCGTTATGGCCCGGATCTTACTGTGCTCTAGTCATTCCCACCATTGTCTTGCTCGAGCAGATAACCTTTTTTTAGTTGCTTTTTTCAGTGGCTTCATGCCAATGCTTAGATGCCTATTGCTAGTCTTGCCTTGATCCATGTGCTACGTAGGTTTAGAAATTTTTGCATTACATCCATGCTGTCACTTTTGTTAGGTAATCTATTGCCTGAACTTGATACAGGGAATGAATCCATATCATATTCTGATATTTCTGCATCAAGGAATAATACTAGACTTACCAGGGCAAATAATACAGTCCTAGCAATTTTTTTGTGGCAATATTCTGACAACCACCTAAGATCAACATTTGAAGCCTCCATTAGATTAGTTTTGCATACAGTTCCACCATTAGGCAATGAATCCATATATTGTTGCATTAGGATAGGAAATAGTTATCTTTAGCATTTTAATATATATAGTCTAGCAACTTAGGATATGTTATCTAGCAGTTTCATATTACTGAGTATTTTCTAGACCCTCTAAAAGGACCCAACTAATGCACGCTGGCATGTTACTATTAGCTTCCTTCATACAAATAGATTTGTTTGAAATAATTAAGCGATATTTCTATGAAGTGGGAGGTCTAAATTTAAGAGTTGGCCACCTGGAATCGATCTGTTATCTTGCCGATCACTTCATTCAGGGCATCTGTTATTTTGCCTACGAGCACACGGACACACACCCGTCTCGGCTGTGCCAAATAGGCATAGTGCTAAAGGAAGCCTCATAAGCGGACCTTATGACAAGCTCCACTGCACTTTATCTCATTTATCTCCTTTTTACCTTTCTTACTATGCTTTTTTGCGGATCCCCTTTTGTCACCATTGCAGCGAATGTGACGATAGGAGCATCTACAGCTCTGACAGCCTGCCCCATTAGGTGGCTCCTTTTGTGTCTTGCTCCTTGATGATGTTGTGGCGCCCCTCCACTTCATGTTCCCTAGAGGTAGCCTTGCTTAACCCCTCCCCCCACTCCACCTTTTTGTCATCGACTTAGAGGCCTACAACTCTGTTTTAAGGCTGAGTAATCCTGCTGCTATTTTTGGTATTCATTATTATTGCATTATTAAGTACATTGTTTTGCCTAATTAAGAATCTATTATTGCCTAACGCTTAGCAGCATTATTGCCCAACATAGGGGGAAAAGGCAGGAAAAGTGGGCAGATTGTTCATTGGTCCACATACACATTAGACTGTATAACATATATGTCTTATCTTATGTGAACATACCATCGACTGTGGTCGAGGTGGTTATCAGCATGCTAGAATACGCTAGTCACCAAAATATGCAGAATACTAATCAATGTGTAGAAGTTACATTATCTTGTATTTTTTTGCAAGCTGGCTTGGTATATTGGCATGGACCAATGTGATTTAGTAGTAGCAAGTCATTTTTTTACCTATGAGTCTACTAGATATGGTGTATTTTATAGGTGATTACAAGTGATTGGTCAATTTGTTATCTATGAGTCTACTAGATATGGTGCAGCACACTATACTTGCTTTTTGAGAATACATAAATTGCCTATTTAGGAAGATATTGTTGCCTAAGGAATAAAACTTAAATTGCCTAAGAAAATGTAGCTGGTTTACTCTATGCTCTAAATAACTTTAACCATGTGCAAGGTGACTAGGGGAAGCCTGAGACTATTTTCTTGAGTTGGGAAGTGCAGATTGGTAGTGGAGGTGCTAACTAATGTAGGTGACATATTATTGTTCACAGATCATTGTCTTTTCCGTTTTTATTAATGTTATGATGATCCTTTCTGTTCAACAATTGAATTAGTTTGTCTTTTGCACATAAACTAGTTATTAATATCATCATCATGTCTTTGTTTGATATGTATTTTTGCAAATAAACTAGAGGTGTGCGGGGCTGTGGGTTGCAAATAAACATAGACACTATACTTGCTTTTTTCAAAATACAAAAATTGCTTAATTGGAAAGACATTGTTGCTTGACGAATAACACTTAAATTGCCTTGAAATATTTTTGCCTAACAAATGAAGGAGCTATGAATATTTTACACAACATAGGTTTGTTTTTTCAAGTGCAGCAAAGATGTTTGTGATATTTTATGACGGAGTGTGTGCGCATGCAAGGTCTACTAGAGGAAGCCAACAACACTGCTAGAGGAAGCTAACAACACAATACTTCTTGTGCCTTAGCAATTTGTGAACTGTAGCTTAGCATTTAGTAATGTGACTTGACAACTTTTTTACTGTGTGGCTGCATGCAGTAGCAATATGTTTTATCTTGCTTGCTATGATCTGTGTTGTGCCTCCCCTAGTGCAGAGCTAGCTAAGCTAACTATCCTCCTGCCCAACTAGTCTCCATACCCAAAGCAGGCTACAATTTTAGTAATCTGATGCAAACTAGTGTTGTATGTGAATATTGGGTCACATACAACTAGAAATGCAAAAATATATTCTTAGGCAATAATGTTGTTTTGGTTAATTAGGCAATATATCATTATTGAGCATCTATTTTTTGATGTATCACATAGAATTGCAGCATTCCTACATATCCAAAAGCAAGCACTTTTGTAGCAATATCTAGCCTTGTTTAGCCTACTACATGTTCTCTAGTTAACACTTTTTCCGTTACATTGCAGGTCATCCTCTGCAGTCATCAATGTTTTTCAGCGGGGAAATGCGAAAAATGATGTGTAGCAATTAGCTATAGTAAGCAAGTTGTAAGTAATATGTAGAATTTCAGTTGATTCTAGGAGCACATGCTATGTGCGGATCAACTGGTAAACATGTTACATTTGGAAAATATTAGATAGAGAAGCAAATCTTATGTGCAGTCATCCTAGGAGTACATATCTCAAATAATTTGAAATATTATTATGTATTTTTTAATCGTTTAGCATCTTTTGTGTAGTTCTATAATATGTGCAGTTCGTAGATGTCTAATGCATTCTTTGAGAAAACTACTGACCCCTTTTTGTGCAGGCCTGGTGTCATTTTAATTCAATTTTGCATGAAAAAATGAATTTTCTTAGAGATGCTAAATTAGGACATCGTACCATCCAAAAGGTATGGGCCTCCTCAATTTTGGCAGCAAAAACTATAGGGCTGCTAGAAAATCCTCTCGGTCGAAGGCACAGAGCACAACCAAGTGCCATATTTGCCAAAAAAGGAAAGTGGTGGAAGATCTTTCCTAAATTGGCTGTGTAGGCGGAAGGCCTATATCCCGCATGTGCAGACTCTAGTAAAGTCTATATATATATATATATATATATATATATATATATATATATATATATATATATATATATATATATATATAATATATATATATATATATGAAAACTAATTGGATTAGGAATCATATGATATAGGAATAGAAATCTGTTCCTATTTCGGTAATCTGAAAGGAATATGAAACCTAATTAGTTCTTTCCGATCCTAAGTAATCTGAATGGGAATCCTAATCAAAATATAAAAACTATGTTATGTATAGGAATAGAAATCTCCCCGCTCATCTACGCTCTTTTTCCTATTTCGGTCGAGTACACCATCGATCCATCGTGTCCTTTTCAAATTTATTGTTGAAGATACTTTTTTTTTTCAAGAGACGTAAGTCTACACGGTGCCAACGATATCTGGTCGGCAGACCTACCAAGGGGGGTACCCGAGGTAGTAGATGAGATCGAGGGTGGTGAGGTGCACGAGATCAAGAGCAAGAAAGTAACACGAGATACGGGATTTAGACGAGGTTCGGGCCGTCGGGGATGACGTAAAACCCTAGTCCCTGTGTTCGGTGGTTGATTATGGTGAGAGGCAATCTGTCTTTGGGGGGGTCCCCTCGCCCGCTTTATATAGCCGGGGGCGGGGTTACAGGATCAGCAGATCCGATCTCTCCCGGCCGGCGTATCAATCGGCCCGACCAGGAGGATCCAAATTTTACAAGGTAACTAATCTCCCTAATGATCCAAGTGGATCATTCCTGTAACAGAACCGACCAATTTATAAAAGCATAAGTGAAAAAAAATCACTCGCTAAGCAAGCAATTGTCACACTTAAGCCGTTATAAACCCGGTAAGTCCGGAAATCTCGAAGGATTTCAAACCAAACATCATCAACCAAGATCGTATGGGTTTAGCGTCACCATTCGCATGTTACAACATTTCACAAATAGTTAAACAACATCGAGTGCGGAACATAAGTTATTACAAACCGAAGTCTTCAAATTCAAATAGCGGAAGTAAAGTAGTTTTAGAAGCTCAACCCAACTCACACATTTCGGATAAATAAAGTGCCGGGCCACAGTCTATCCATCAAAAGCATGTTGGGGAGAATAGTAGAGATTGACCTTGCCCCGGGTCTTCTAGTCCACGGGGAAAAAGACAAGTGGCTAGCATGCCCGTGGAAGGTATGCCCGTCTGCACAAACAATAAGCGGGGAAAACCCCGAGTACAAGAAGGTACTCAGCTAGACTTACCCGCGTCGACTCAAAGGTAAAAGACTCCAAGGAGTATGACAGGGCTTTATTGGGAGGTAGCTCGACTCATTTGCACAAAAAAGCGGTAGTAATATTTAAAGTGACGGCTCGACTTAATTATCCCTATTTAAACTAGGTAAGCACCTATACTATTCATCATTATAGTATATTATTCATGAGTAAGCAAGCAAGTAGTAACCGTAGCCATAAACATCAGCTCAACTCATCATCATCATTAACCATATTCCATAATCATTACTACGATGTTGCAGCTCAAGTCAAGGTGTTCACCGTCCCAGAACGATGGCGATTCGAATCGATTACTCTTGAGCTCGGGGGTATTCCTCACACAAACCACACTCACCCGCTAAAGTGAGCTACGGATCACCGTGGCACGTATCCGGGAAAACAAAGCGCGGTCTCGCATGGAGCCACCGTACCGAGGGGACCGCCCGACGCCTTAGCGACCAAAAGCCGGACCTCGGACTTACTCTTCGCGCCCCTGTGGTCCCCATCCATCTCCAATACGGTGCGAGCGGGTCGAGAACCGCCCGGATAGTGTTAGGCTTCGCGGTCGGAAGTGCTTATCCGGCCCGGCTAAATGTGAGGCATGCGTTCAATATGACTTGGGGTACAACAACGGTGCGGTCCTTAATCGACCTGCACGGAATCACTATGGTCCAACAACCCCATAAGACTCCGTCCGGTCTCCATTTATCATAACCGAACCATCAACCGGATGATATCAACATAAGCTTTTCCATTAATAGCAAGTAACCACCTATACTCGCGGATGACAGGAAATCACCCGACTTCTACCGTCTAAGCAAGCTAAGCATATTACTCGCCCTAGACTAGCAGGGTGTATCAAGGGGGATAATCAATGGTAAGCAAGGATATAATGCATCAACGGTGTCACACAACTCCTATACTTAATGCAACAATCATAAAGCATAATTAGACTGTTAGAAAGCATAGGTAAGTAGATGCTCGGTGCTTGCCTTGCTCGAAGTCCGACGCGTGGTGGTTAGGACACTCGGGCAGCTCTTCTTCGCCTTCTTCTTGTGGGGCCTCCGGCTGAGGCTCCTCCGGATGGTCCTGCTCGGTCTCCGAATACGGGAGGTCCTCCTACGAACCTGTATGATGCGATGCACATGCATAAGTACAGTGAATGCATACACGTATGATGCTCATGAATGAAGATGATTAACAGATCATTTGACAGAGTAGGTGCATATCTCTTCTCTAAACACTTAGAGAAGTGCGTAAAGAAGGGTGGCGTCTTGCGGACACACTTGCATACACGCACAACATGAATACAAGAAGTACTACTACTACTCATAGACAAGTATCACATTTCAGACATGGTACTCCAATGCATGACCAGCAAGTACAACTTAATTGAAAATGCACAAGAATTGCTATAAAAGTCATAAAATCATTTAATCCCATTACTTATCATTTCATGTGAATAAATAGGCTTGAACTGTGACCTCTATCTAGACAGTTCAGAAAATTCTACAAAAATTACAGGAGATACACTATGCTATAACAGAGCCATGATAAAATTTGTAGCACATTTTATCCAGTATAACAGTCTACACAAAAAAGTGAAGCAACAGGCCAGAAATGCACATTTAATAACTTTGCATTATGAAAGGTATCAAACAACAGATTTCATATTTTTATCTAGAACTTCTTAGCACAAAAGCAGTCAGCAAAAATTACCAGGGCATAATTCCACATATTTTATTTATTAAAAATCATACAAGAATTAGCCCAGAATTGAAATTAAATCATATTCCAATATTTTTGTACAGTAACTGCATGCCATTTATTTTTCCCAGCAACTACATCACAAATAGAGTCTAGCAAAACAAGAATCACATTTTTCAGAGCAATATACAATTTACCATGCATTTAACCAGTTTTCAGCCTTTTAATCAATTAAATAAATCCATACAGAAAAAAAGTACCACAAAAATTGCACCACATATTTTCTTAGGTAGATCTACTCAGTAGAAACCTAACAAAACAATCCCCATCAAATTTGGATCACATTTGTGCAAATAATAAATCAAAAAGCATTTCATGCATTTTTAAAAGAAAACAAAATAAAGAAAAGGGCCGAGCCACGGCCTGCGTGGACTCGGTCAGTGGACCATGAGCCACGGCCAGGCGGGAACGTCCCACGGCCCCACCGGCAGCCCGATCCCCGGCGTGGGCGCGGTCCGGATGGCGAGAGCTTCCCTTGTATGCGACCGGCCGCCAGCATTGTGGCGGCACGTTAATTCCTATGACGCACTCAGCGGCGCTGCAGCGAACCCTAGCTACTCGGTGATGGCGGAGCTCACGGCGTGGAGGCGCGCAAAGCGAAGCCCGCGAGGCGGAGCGCGAGGCGGATCTAGTTCTAGGTTTGAGGTGTATGTCGGGCGGCCCGGAGGTTCGGCCGCGTGCATGGCGGCACGGGCGGCGGAGGAAAGCTCCGGCAGCTATCTTGTGCGCGGCCCCAAGCATGCGTGATTGTTCCGATTGAGCGTAAGCGGATGCTCGGTCGAACTTCAGGGCGGCTTCAGTGCGTGCGCGAGCGAAGAGAGAAGCGCGTGAGAGCGGTGAGCGGCTGGCCGCGCGAGCTCGCGAGCTTCGAGCCATGGCAGCGGCTGGCGGTGAAAAGCGCAATGCGCCCCTACCCGAGTAGCAGTGGCGGCGGTGGGTGGCTGCGGAAGAGTGGAGCAAGGTGAGCGGAGAGCTGCGCTACGTCGGCGCCTTGGCGCCTTTCGCTTCGGCAACGGCAGGCAGCGGCGGCGGTGGTGGGCGGTTCGGCGCTGCGGCGTGCTTTGGCGAGCAAGGCGTAGAGCGAGAGAGCAGAAGCGAAGGGCGAAGCGAAAAATGGAAACGAGCGTTCCATTTCGAGCGGCCGGTGACGCTGCCGCGGCGGGGCCCTTCGCCCGGCCGCGCATTGGCCGCGGCCGGGGCCCGCATGGAGCGCGGCGTGGCGACGCGCCCAAGGCCCGGTCAGCCACGGCGTCCGGCTCCAAGCAGCGCGTGTGGAGCGTGGGGGGGCCGGGCGTGGGCCGAAAGCGGCCTGGTGGCTTGCGCGGCTCTTTTTTTTTTTGAATTTAATTTGAAAATTGAAACCAAATGCAACTTTTGACAAGTTTGCAAGCAATTTCAAGAGAAGCTCTAAAAATAAAAGTTGTAGATCTTTTAAAATAAACAACTTTCATTTAAGGCTCATCTCAAAATTCTGAATAAATTTTGAAATACGATTTTATTTTTGAATTTAGGTATAAAAGGGAATTTTTCCAATTTATTTTCTTTTGCTCCAAAATGCACCAAATCTTTTGCAATAAATTTTGTTAGATTATTTTGAAAGGCTAGGCACATGGATCCAAACTTGATCAAGTTGTTTGCAAGACAATTAATTAACTAATTAACAATCAAGCAAGCAATTTAATTAATCAACAATGCAACACATAAAAATGACAATGCATTTAGGTTAA
>JADLZL010008125.1:0-35458 GCA_015844335.1 Chrysopogon serrulatus
CAATCAAAATGAAAAAAAACCGAAAATAATAGTAAAAAATTTTTTTTTAATCGGGGAGGGCCCCACCGGCCGGCGCCCATCCATCTCGTCAGGTGGGATTTTTTCGGCATTTTTGAAACTATGTGTCCAACGGGATTCGAACTCATGACCTCTCCCTCGCGGCGGCATCTCCCCTACCTTTGCACTACACACTTACATGTGTTTATATTCCGTTTTAGTTTCATAAATATTATATAAAATCGAGTGAAAATTACTTGTTTAAGGCTCTAAACGAATTCAAATAAAAAACTTGTCAACTACAAAGTTTCATAACTTTTCGAGATCTACAATTTTTATTTAAGGAGTTTCTCCATCCGAGGTCGTTTATAAAATTCGAATTTCAAATTTGAGCGGATTGAATGCGTTTTCGCATGACAAGATGAATTCAAATGAAAAATTGCAAACTACAAAGTTTCATAACTTTTCGAGATCTATAACTTTCATTTTGGGTGTTTTCCCATCCGAGATACTTTCAAAAATTCAAATTTCAAATTTGAGAAATATGAGCGTACTTTTTGTTAGCAAAATTAATTTAAATTAAAAAATATTCAACTACAAAGTTGTATAATTTCTCAAGACCTACATCTTTTATTTTGGTCATTTGATCATCCGACATAGTGGTAGAAACATGTTTTACAAATCTTATATATGTCTCTTGTAGTATCGTAAATTACAAGAGAGATATGTAAGATTTGTGAATAGATTTAATTTTACTTTATTAAATTAAGAAATAGCCAAAATAAAAGTTATAGATCTTGAAAAGTTATACAATTTTGTAGTTAAAATTTTTTCATTTCAATTAATTTAGTGCTCCAAAATATACTCTGAAATGTGTCTTTGCCGAGGAGTGCAAAAAAAAAAACACTCGGCAAAGATCTTCTTTGCCGAGTGTCAAAAAATAACACTCGGCAAAGAGACTTCTTTGCCGAGTGCCAAAAAGCACTTGGGCAAAGAGCTCTTTGCCGAGTATTTTTTTTCGGCACTCGGCAAAAAGCCTCTTTGCCGAGTGCTTTTTTTTTTTTTTGCGGCGTTTTCCTTTGGCACTCGGCAAAAGAGCTCTTTGCGAGTGCCCGAAAAAAACCACTCGGCAAAACATTTGACACTCGCAAAGAGCCGGATTCGGTAGTGTTGCTATAGAATGGGTACAATCAATTCATCTATCTATCTATCTATATTTGTTTGTCTGCTTGTATATATACATATTTATCTTCTATTTGTCTGTCTATCTGCCTATCAGTATATCTATCTTTCTCTATCTCTATATTTCTTTCTTTGTATATATACATATTTTTCTATCTATTTGTCTATCTATCTGCCTATCGGTATATCTATCTTTCTCTATCTCTATTTCTTTCTTTTTTGTCCATCTATCTGTCTCTCTCTATCTATAAACTAAAAGGAGAAAAAGACTTAAAGTTAGTACACCCTAATGTTTCCTACTCATCAATTATCTTGTCCAAAGGATATGCTCTATAAATTATATATTCAAAACCTTATGATAGATAAACTGGCCTTGTGGCAAATGGACCAGGGACAACAAGTAAAAACACGAATTTTTTAGAACTCTATCTATCTATGTATATCTATCTATCTTGTTTGTTTATCTGTTTGTATATATAATATATACATGTTTATCTATCTGTTTGTCTCTCTATCGCCTATTGGCCTATTGTGGCGAGAACCTTTTAAATTATATGGCCCGCAAGCACCTGACATTTTTCCTAAGACTTCTGTTAGCTATGTTTGTACACCACATAACCTAGAATGTTCGTCGGGTGAACCCCCGATAAACCACAATTCCTCCAGGATCAATACTTACAGAGACATCACAGTATTACAACAGTTTTCATACAAAAATACCAGAGTAGTGGAAGACTTACAATAACTTAATTTATAAACTTTTGTAAAACTTATACAAACCAGAGTATCATTATTACATAGCAGCGGAAGTATCATTACGTAACTTTATTACAAACCACTCAACGGAAATGCCCTATCCAAGGGCCACACAATCTATTCCTCATCAGATCCTTCCTCGACGACCGTCATGCAACAAGGGCCATAACACTCTTGTTCACACGGTCCACCTGCAACAGGGGTCAAATAAACCCTGAGTACAAAAGTACTCCGCAAGACTTACCCGACAAAAAAGAGTGGAGAAGACTCAGGAATGCTGGCTAATAGAAATCAAGGTAAGGCTTTAGCAAGATCAAATGACACCTTTGCAAAAAGAGACTAAGCTGGTCCTTACTATATCAATCACTTGTCAGCCAGGTAACGAATTCAAAACTTTCCATCAGCTTTCATCATTACTACGATGCTGGTGCAAGGATCAAGTCTCCCATATCGTGGAGCAACGACGATTCGAACCGCTTATATACCCAAATTTGGGGCTTCCTAGCCCACACGATGTATGCGAGGATCCAACATCTTACATACATCAACTCAACGCTTGGATTTCTCTATACCAGACCGGGTCCTATGGCACCCGAGAGTACAGTACTCCACCTCCCTACGCCGTCTGTCCTTCGACGGTGCGCTCGTCGGATGGGTACACGCTACTCCCGCCATCTCTCCACTCCCAGTCTACGGTTGTCCGCTCTCGTCATAGATAGTCCAAGTGGAGCTTACCGCCATTAGCATGCGACTAGTACTATCCAATAACCTCATGATCCAAGGGCCAAGGCAACGAACGGTGCTTAAACGACACAAGTGGACGACACTACACCAGGGCACTAGCCTATCCTGGTGCAAGTCACTCCACCGATGTCTCGATTTACTCATCATGTCCTTGTTGCATACCCTTGACCCGATCAAAGTGAAGGGTACCAGCAAGAAACATCAGGTTTTATCACTTTCTCAAAAGGATATGTTATCACACCTTTAAAAACATTTCATAAGGCCTATGCTATTAGCAGGGCTAAGCATATGCTAGCATTTTTGAAATCAAAATAGGTATCCAGGGTATATATCAAGGTACGGTAAATGCATCAAATTAGGATATCACACAACTCTTGTTACCTAATGCATCATATCATCAACTTGAAATCATAAAAGACTTTTGAAATTCAAGGCAGGGTTTGAATGCATCCGGGGCTTGCCTTGGGGCTCGACGAAGTTAGGCTCAGTGATGGCACTGCCGAGATCAGGACTAACCTCCTCACACTGATAACCTTCCTCAGAGACGGGAGTCGGATCAACCCCTCCTTCAGACGGCACAACTACACGATTGAGATGCATGAGATTACAATGCAACAATAAAAGACATACGATAATGGTGCAACGACAACTAGTCTATCTTGAGTGCAACTTTCCTTCACGGTAAAGTTGCACTATGGAAGTATAGCTAGCGTCGACGATGACGGACTAACGGTACGCAATCAACATAAAATGCCGAAGGTCATTAGGGTTAATGACCTAGGGTCATCACTCAATCCCAAAATCAAGCAACCCTAATAGTGATTAAGGTTAATTACTAATTTATTAACCATTTTTACAGTTGTTGAAAGCCACTAATTAACTTGCTAATTGGAGATTAATCAAACCCTAATTAATCGGAGGATTAATTAATTAAACATTAATTAATTAAGGTATTAATTAAGCATAAAACAAAACTTAGTCAAAACATAATCAAACTTTATAATTAAGATCATTATCATCTAATTACCACACAAAACAAATCTCATGATTTTTGGACTTATATTTTAATTATTAAAAACCATGGAAGTGGCATTTATCAATTAAAGGAGCAATTTTAATTGTGAATAAAACTTGCTAAAAAACCAAAGTTAGCATTTTTTCTGGTGTAGAGTATAGCACAAAGAGCACACATATATTTTTATTGCATTTTTATCTGCCCAAATAAAATTATTACAAAAAGGTGAAAAATAGGCTTAGAAAAATAAAATAGAAAAAAGAAAATCATTTTTCCTCTCCTTCTTTGGGCCACTTGTGCGCCCAATGGGGCGCACAGTGTGGTGCAACCCGTACGGCCCGCTTCGGGTGCTTGGCGCTGCTCTCCTCTCCTCCTCTCGCTGATAGCCGGGCCCATTTGTCGGCTTCTCCTTCTTCCCTTTTCTTCCTCCGACACACGGCGGCAGCGGCGGCGGCTACTTCGTCGACGGCGTGCGGCCGCCGACACGAAGCGGCATCACGGCCCTCCTTATGCTACGGCGAACCCATCTAAGGGTTTGATTGAACAAAACCGTGACCAACGGAGGCATGCCCGTGGCCATGGCGGTTCGCACGCACACGACGGCGATGGCATGACGGCGGTGAATCTCTACTGGCTCGGATGGATCAAGACAGGAAGTTGGGATGCACAAGAATGCTCACCACGACTCACTGCGCTCACTGGTTGAAATGGAGACGGCGCAGAGAGGGGATGGCAGCGACGAAGGTGGGTGCGGCGGCGTGGAAACCACGGTGAGGCGGCGTTCTCTCGCGTCGAGACGTTGGTTGCTGAAAAGGAAAGGCCGATGGCCATCAGTAACGGACAGCGAAACTAAAACAAGAGAAAGGAGACGACGAGCGGCTACCCACTGCTCCGGCCGCGGCACGAGACTCACGGCGGCGGTGATGGCCGGCCGTGAAGAAGATGACAACGGCAAGGCGATTCAGGGGATGTCAAGGATTGTGGCTTGGTTATTTGGAGTCGCAACAAAGTTGCGAACTTGTTTGCTAGAACAATTGGACAGAGGGTTTGTGTTGGCTGAGAATTTCACGGTGACCCGAGGAAGCAACGGCGGCGGTGAGGAAGAAGAAAGAGGAGCAATGGCGGTCGGCTCAAGCTTTTATAGGGCAAGGACGGGTCGCAGAGGTGGCAGGCAGCTTCGCGATGAGGTTCAGGTGGACGGAGACCCGTGAAAACCGGGAACTCGCGGGAACAGCCACGGCGGCGGTGGTGAGTCACGGCATGGGCGACGGTGGCAAGGTGTCCCCCCCATATATATATCTTGTAGCAGGAGGATATTTTCATTTCTTTTTTCAAAATTACTCTCAAAAATTGAGCTGCACTCAAAAAATTCCAAAAATACAGATTGCTTAAAATTTCATGCTCTACAACTTTCATTAAAGAAGTTTGGTCAGATTCAAAATAGTTTTTGAATTGTATTTCAAATTTGAAAAGAGGGCAACAACTCTAACTTCAAGGATTTCAAAATTACTTTTAAATTTTGAATAAAAGATAAAAAATCTCCAAAAATAAAAGTTGTTCCAGTTCTCAAAACCTACAACTTTCATTTAGAAAGTTTTTCATGAAACTAAATAATTTTTGAATTTGAGTTTAAAAATGCAAAAGGGGCATTTTCAATTTTAGAAACTTTTGAAATTACTTCAAATTTTATTCAAAAACTTAAAAACTTTATTTACCAAACTTGTAGAGCTCAAAAAGATGCACAAACTGTATTTTTGGAGTTTTCCCAAATTTTGAATATTTTGAGATGAAATTGAGAAAGGGGCAAAAGCACTTTGAATTTCGGGATTTTGAAAAGGAACTTCAAATTGGAATTTTGGGCAATTAATTAATGGTGTTGTGGTACTTTTCAAACCCAACCAATAGTACACTTTTAAAGTACAAAGTTCATACTTTGAAATAGTGCCATTGGTTAGCAACTTTTATTTAGAAAATTAATTATGGTTAGCTCATCAAAATTGAAAATGAAATTCAATTTCCCACACTTAGCCACTTGAGCTAGGGTTTGGGATTTGAATTCCAAATTCAAATTTGATTCTTCCTTTTACATTGTTTAACTTGGAAAACATGTTTGAGGTGTGAGTCAGGGTTAGCCAAGCACTTGCACACACCAAGATTGGTTTTAGTTGTTTGCTTTTATAAACAAGATTAAATATGCAAGTGAAATTTAAATGGTATACACATACACATACGATATAAAAGAGCGCAAACAACCCTAGAATTAAATAAACTCATTTTAATGGTTCACATTAGAGTTCTCTAATCATGAATGCTTATATAATGATGATGATGACATGACAGGTTTAGGTTAACGTAACACTAGAGGTGTTACATTATATTCCCCTTAAAAGGAATCTCGTCCCGAGATTCAAAGCTTAGGGATAAGTAATAGAAAAGGAAATGTATCAAGCAAACAGATCTTACATGGTTTCATAAGGAAGGTAGAAGGGTTCATATTACAAGTCTCATGTTTTCGGAAAGTCACAATTCTTAGAAACGAATCATGACTTAGGAGAAGGAAGGAAGAAACTCTGGAAAGTGCTCATTGAAGAATTCCTCAGACTCCCAGGTTGCTTCATCTTCAGAGTGTTGATCCCACTGGACTTTATAAAATTTTCTTATTTGCCTGCGTGTAACCCAATCCTTACGATCAAAAATTTTGACTGGATATTCGGCACATGTCAGGTCAGGCTTAAGTCTGACACCTTCAATGTCAACAATTTTGTCGGGTACTCGCAAACACTTTTTCAGTTGTGATACATGGAATACATTGTACACAAGAGATAACTGTTTAGGTAGATTCAATTGATATGCAACCTTTCCACACTGTTCAATGATTTGAAATGGACCGATGTATCGAGGTGCCAACTTTCGTTTGACCCCAAAGCGATCCACACCCTTCATGGGTGATACCTTTAGGTATACAAAGTCTCCGACCTTAAATGCTAAAGGTTGACGAGGACGGTCCGCATAGCTTTTCTGTCAAGACTAAGCTCTTTTCAGATTTGCTTGAATTTGTCTGATCTTATCTTCGGTTTCTTTAACTAAGTCAACTCCATAGAACCATCTTTCTCCTGGTTCAGACCAACTGAGCGGAGTACGGCATCGGCGGCTGTATAATGCTTCAAATGGTGCCATTTTGATACTCTCTTGATAACTATTGTTGTAAGCAAACTCTGCTAATGGCAAACATTCATCCCATGCTGAAGAATAAGTTAGCACACAAGCCCTTAACATATCTTCAAGAATTTGATTTACCCTTTCAGTCTGCCCTCCAGTTTGAGGATGATAAGCAGTACTATATAACAAATTAGTACCTAGGGTCTCATGAAATTTTTGCCAGAATTTAGCAATAAAACTATGTACCTCTATCTGTGACAATAGACTTGGGTACCCCATGCAAACACATGATTCGATCTATGTATAACTGAGCATATTGAGGTGCTCGGTAAATATTCTTCACTGGTATGAAATGGGCCGACTTGGTCAAACGATCAACAATAACCCATATAGAATCATAGCCCCTGGCTGTTCTAGGCAAACCAACAATAAAGTCCATACTGATATCTTCTTACTTCCATGCTGGAATTGGTAAAGGCTGCAACATTCCCGCAGTCTTCAGATGCATAGCTTTAATTTTTTGACAGGTATCATATTTTGCAACATATCGAGCTATCTCGATCTTCATCTTAGTCCACCAAAATCTCTGCCTCAAGTCTTGATACATCTTATTACTACTCGGATGAATCGAGAATCTGGTTAGGTGGGCTTCATCAAGAATCAATTGTCTGAGCTCAGGAACTTTAGGAACAACTAGACGATTCTTGAACCATAAGACATTATTATCATCAAGACGAAAACAAGATGCTTGCCCTGATCTGACTTTCTCTCTAATATGTTTAAGACCTTTGCTTTCTCGCTGAGCTGCAACAATCTGTTCTTGAATAGACGAGTGTACTGTGATATCATTCAGGCTACCCTGAGAAATCATATCAATATTCAATCTTTCTAACTCTTGACACAGACTAAGATTCACAGGTGTAACAATAAGACAGTTGCACTGATTTTTCCGACTAAGAGCATCAGCAACTACATTAGCTTTGCCAGGATGATAATGTACCTCAAGATCATAATCTTTAATTAATTCGAGCCATCTTCTCTGCCTCATATTCAGCTCAGACTATGTAAAGATATATTTCAAACTTTTGTGATCACTATAGATGTGACATGTATTGCCCAACAGATAGTTCCTCCATATCTTTAGAGCATGCACAACTGCGGCTAACTCAAGATCGTGAGTTGGGTAATGCTCTTCATGTCGCTTCAATTGCCTTGAAGCATAAGCAATAACCCTGCCTTCTTGCATCAGTACACACCCAATGCCAATGCTAGACGCATCACAATACACATCAAATGGCTTTTCAATATCCGGCTGAGCTAGGACTGGGGCAGTAGTCAAAAGATCTTTCAACTTGTGAAACGCTTGCTCACACTCAGATGACCATTTGAATTTGGTTTGATTCTTTAGAAGTTTTGTGATTGGTTTGGCTATTTTGGAGAAGTCAGGAATGAAACGATGGTAATATCCCACCATTCCAAGGAAACTACGAACTTGGTGGACATTGGTGGGTGGCTTCCAATTAAGAATATCTTGGATTTTGCCAGGATCAACTACAACACCCTCGGCAGATAGGACATGACCAAGAAATTTGACTTCATTAAGCCAAAACTCACACTTACTAAATTTAGCATAAAGCTGGTGTTCTCAGAGACGAGTTAAAACAGTACGGAGATGCTCCGCATGCTCTTCTTTGGTTTGGGAGTATATCAGAATGTCATCTATGAAAACCACGACAAAGCGATCGAGCTCGGGCATAAACACCAAGTTCATCAGGTACATGAAATGGGCTGGAGCATTAGTAAGCCCAAATGACATAACAAGATATTCATATAGGTCATATCTGGTGGTGAAGACGGTTTTAGGAATATCTTCGGGCCTGATTCGGATTTGGTGGTAACCAGATCTAAGATCAATCTTGGAGAACATCTTGGCTCCCGCAAGTTGGTCAAAGAGGAGATCTATGCGAGGAAGAGGATATTTATTTTTAATGGTCACCTCATTTAGTGGACGATAGTCCACACACATTCTTAGAGTCTGGTCTTTCTTTTTCACAAAGATAGCAGGACAACCCCACGGTGATGAACTAGGTCGGACAAAACCTTTGTCCAACAATTCTTTTAACTGAGTTTTTAACTCTGCTAACTCTTTTGGGGGCATCCGATAAGCTCTTCGGGATACTAGTGCAGTACCCGGTTTTAACTCAATCACAAACTCAACATCTCGCTCCGATGGTAACCCAGGCAAATCCTCAGGGAATACATCTGGAAACTCACAGACCACAGGTATATCCTTGATTTCTTGCACTGAGGTTGCATTAACTGTCTCAAATGCTCTCTTGGGAGTCGGGAATTGGATAAGAAGCTGAGACTGGTCATCAGGTAGAGCTAGTTTAATGGTTCTATTCAGCGCGTCTATCATAGCGCCGTGTTGATGTAACCAATTCATTATAAGGATGACATCTATGTTTTGATCCTTCAGTACTATCAAATTCGTGGGGTAGAGATACCCACCAAGAGATATAGGAACTTGATATACCATTTCCCGTGTGCGTATACGCCCTCCCAGCGATTGCACTAAAAACTCATCTTTTATTTCCTTTATTGGAATTTCATGCTTTGTAACAAAAGTACGGTTGATGAATGTATGTGATGCACCAGAATCAAATAATGTAAGTGCAGGGTGACTAGCAACAGGAAATATACCCATTAGGATAGGTTCTCCTTCAAGAACATCCCCAGTTTGGACGTGATACATACGCTCAGTTTTCTTTCCGGTACTCACTTTCGGGACATACTGTGAATTACCCCTGCCTTGATTCTGATGCTGCTGACTACCAGACCCTTGTTGAAGATTGAAAGGATTTCTTTTGGGATAAGGGCAGGATCGGGCAAGATGTCTGGGCCTTTCACAGTTGAAACATGGACCCATGACGGTGGGAGGATTATGTGGAGCTGGTGGGTTGAAAGTTCGAATACCCTAGGTATTCGGCTGCTGTGGATAGGTTATGGCAGCAGGACGAGTGTACACCTGTTGCCTTTGGGCTTGCTACTGCTATGGTGGGTAGTAATATGATTGGCGGCTTTGCTGGTGCTGTGGATAGTGGAATGGCTCGTGGTTATGCTGAGTAGGGTGGAATATAACCTTCCGGCGTTTCTGGATTCCGCCAGACGGTGTAGAAAGAACACGCTTCTCTTCATTTTTCTGTTTTAACAAGGATCTTTCATAGGATATTACAATATCCACTGCCTCATAAAATATGGCATTAGGATTAGCAGTGAGATGAGTTGCGATGTCACCCTTCAAACCCCT
Source organism: Chrysopogon serrulatus (assembly GCA_015844335.1). Lineage (NCBI taxonomy): Eukaryota > Viridiplantae > Streptophyta > Magnoliopsida > Poales > Poaceae > Chrysopogon > Chrysopogon serrulatus. The sequence continues at coordinate 10,164 of JADLZL010008125.1, forward strand.
AACGAAGCATTGCTTCTTTTTCTTATCGGTGTCCAAATGTTCAGGTGCATATTGTGACAGATGACTAAACATGTTTGCATACTGCACCACTGATCAGCCACTTTGCTTTAGTGCCAAGAACTCTTCCAGCTTAGATTGCATAACCCCGTCAGGAATGAAATGCTGACGGAATGCATCGTGGAACATGGGCCAAGTGATTTGCTGACCCGCTGGCTGACGCGCAAGAAAGTTTGCCCACCATGCAGATGCAGGACCCCTCAACTGTTGTGCGGTAAACTTGGGTTTCAAAAGGTCTGGATAACCCACTAACAAATCAAACTTCTGATCTATAACACGGAGCCAATCATTAGCCTCTAAAGGATCCTCAGCTCTGGTAAAGACTGGGGGACGGGTCTCGGTGAAATCTGCATATGTGACCTCATCATGATTACGACGGCCATGATTCTCATGTGGTGCATTCTGATTATGTTGACCTATTTCCCGCAGTAGACGGGAGTTTTCAGTAGTGGCATTTACTAATGCTGCCACTGCTTCAGCCAAGGATTGTGGTTGGTGGTGCCTGCGGGGCCTCACCTCCCTCGTGTGAAGAACCAGCACGAGTATTGCCAGACATCTGTTATAGACAATATCATATTTATTCACAAGCAGATGTATTGAACTTAAAGCATTAACACAAACTAGCCACACGCCATTCTGTAGGAAGAAGAGATAGAACCTATAAGATTGAGATCCTTAGGGCTAGCAAGAATAGGACTGATTTTACTTAGCCCAACCACTTTTTAACGGGGTTATGATTTTAAACAGATTAATTAAGCATGATGCATGATCGAACCTACTGATCAAGCAAAAGACCTTTTTGAATTAACATGAACATACTTTTAGTAATATAGGGTAAAAAGAAAATAACATGATACTCCGCTTAAGACTCTTTTAAATAGCACCTAAGGAGGTTACTAGAAAAATTAAGACGAAGCAGAAGCAATTTAGACTAAACACATTTAACTTTTGGATCCAAAATATTTTGAAGTTTTTGAAAAGTAATACTGTGAGTATCTTTGTAAGTACCGCTCTGATACCCTTTGTGGCAGAACCTTCTAAATTATATGGCCCACAAGCACCTGACATTTTCCCTAAGACTTCTGTCAGCTATGCTTGTACACCGTAACCTAGAATATTCCGTCGGGTGAACCCCCGATAAACCACAATTCCTCCAGGATCGATACTTACAGAGACATCACAGTATTACAACAGTTTTCATATAAAAATACCAGAGTAGAGGAAGACTTACAATAACTTAATTTACAAACCTTTTGTAAAACTTATACAAACCAGAGTATCATTATTACATAGCAGCGAAAGTATCATTACGTAACTTTATTACAAACCACTCAATGGAAATGCCCTGCCCAAGGGCCACACAATCTATTCCTCATCAGATCCTTCCTCGATGACCATCATGCAATAAGGGCCATAACACTCTTGTTCACACGGTCCACCTGCAACAGGGGTCAAACAAACCCTGAGTACAAAAGTACTCCGCAAGACTTACCCGACAGAAAAGAGTGGAGAAGACTCAGGAATGCTAGCTAATAGGAATCAAGGTAAGGCTTTAGCAAGATTGAATGACACCTTTGCAAAAAGAGACTAAGCTGGTCCTTACTATATCAATCACTTGTCAACCAGGTAACGAATTCAAAACTTTCCATCAGCTTCCATCATTACTACGATGCTGGTGCAAGGATCAAGTCTCCCATATCATGGAGCAACGACGATTCGAACCGCTTATATACCCAGCTGGGGCTTCCTAGCCACACGATGTATGCAGGATCCAACATCTTACATACATCAACTCAACGCTTAGATTTCTCTATACCAGACCGGGTCCTATGGCACCCGAGAGTACAAGATACTCTACCTCCCTACGCCCCGTCGTCGCCGGCGGTGCGCCAAATAGGATGGGTACACGCTACTCCCGCCATCTCTCCACTCCCAAGTCCACGGTTGTCGCTCTCGTCATAGATAGTCCGAGTGGAGCTTATCGCCATTAGCATGCGACTAGTACTATCCAATAACCTCATGATCCAAGGGCCAAGGCAACGAACGGTGCTTAAACGACACAAGTGGACGACATACACCAGGGCACTAGCCCATCCTGGTGCAAGTCACTCCACCGATGTCTCGATTTACTCATCATGTCCTTGTTGTATACCCTTGACCCGATCAAAGTGAAGGAACAAGAAACATCAGGTTTTATCACTTTCTCAAAAGGATATGTTATTACACCTTTAAAAACATTTCATAAGGCCTATGCTATTAGCAGGGCTAAGCATATACTAGCATTTTCAAAATCAAAACAGGTATCCAGGGTATATATCAAGGTATGGTAAATGCATCAAATTCGGATATCACACAACTCCTGTTACCTAATGCATCATATCATCAAATTGAAATCATAAAAGACTTTTGAAATTCAAGGTAGGGTTTGAATGCATCCGGGGCTTGCCTTGGGGTTCGATGAAGTTAGGCTCAGTGATGGCACTACCGAGATCAGGACCAACCTCCTCACACTGATAACCTTCCTTAGAGACGGGAGTCGGATCAACCCCTCCTTCAGACGGCACAACTACACGATTGAGATGCATGATTACAATGCAATAATAAAAGACATACAATAATGGTGCAACGACAACTAGTCTATCTTGTGTGCAACTTTTCTTCATGGTAAAGTTGCACTATGGAAGTATAGCTAGCGTCGACGACGACGGACTAACGGTACGCAATCAACATAAAATGCCGAAGGTCATTAGGGTTAATGACCTAGGGTCATCACTCAATCCTAAAATCGAGCAACCCTAATAGTGATTAAGGTTAATTACTAATTTATTAACCATTTTTTACAGTTGTTGAAAGCCACTAATTAACTTGCTAATTGGAGATTAATCAAACCCTAATTAATCGGAGGATTAATTAATTAAACATTAATTAATTAAGGTATTAATTAAGCATAAAACAAAACTTAGTCAAAACATAATCAAACTTTATAATTAAGATCATTATCATCTAATTACCACACAAAACAAATCTCATGATTTTTGGACTTATATTTTAATTATTAAAAACCATGGAAGTGGCATTTATCAATTAAAGGAGCAATTTTAATTGTGAATAAAACTTACTGAAAAACCAAAGTTAGCATTTTTTTTGGTGTAGAGCATAGCACAAAGAGCACAAATATATTTTTGTTGTATTTTTATCTGCCCAAATAAAATTATTACAAAAAGGTGAAAAATAGGCTTAGAAAAACAAAATAGAAAAAAGAAAATCATTTTTCCTCTCCTTGCTTGGGCCCAGGCGGCCCATTGGCGCAAGACAAGTGCGGTGCACGGCCCCGCACGGCCCGCTCGGGCGCGCGTTGCTCTCCTCTCCTCCTCTCGCTGACAGCCCGGGCCCGGCTGTCAGCTTCTCCTTCTTCCCTTTTCTTCCTCTCCGACGCACAGGCGACAGCGGCGACGGCTACTTCGTCGACGACGTGCCTGATGCCGACACGAACGGCATCACGGCCCTCCTTATGCTACGGCGAACCCATCTAAGGGTTTGATTGAACAAAACCGTCACCAACGGAGGCATGCCCGTGGCCATGGCGGTTCGCACGCACACGGCGGCGATGGCATGACGGCGGTGAATCTCTACTGGCTTGGATGGATCAAGACAGGAAGTTGGGACGCAAGAGAATGGTCACCACGACTCACTGCGCTCGCTGGTTGAAATGGAGACAGCGCAGAGAGGGGATGGCAGCGACGAAGGTGGGTGCGGCAGCGTGGAAACCACGGTGAGGCGGCGTTCTCTCGCGTCGAGACGTTGGTTGTTGAAAAGGAAAGGCCGATGGCCATCAGTAACGGATAGCGAAGCTAAAACAAGAGAAAGGAGACGACGAGCGGCTACCCACTGCTCCGGCCGCGGCACGAGACTCACGGCGGCGGTGATGGCCGGCCGTGAAGAAGATGACAACGGCAAGGCGATCCAGGGGATGTCAATGATTGTGGCTTGGTTATTTGGAGTCGCAACAAAGTTGTGAACTTGTTTGCTAGAACAATTGGACAGAGGGTTTGTGTTGGCTGAGAATTTCACCGGTGACCCGAGGAAGCAACGGCGGTGGTGAGGAAGAAGAAAGAGGAGAAATGGCGGTCGGCTCAAGCTTTTATAGGGCAAGGACGGGTCGCAGAGGTGGCAGGCAGCTTCGCGATGAGGTTCAGGTAGGTGGACAGAGACCCGTGAAAACTAGGAACTCGCGGGAACGGCCACGGCGGCGGTGGTGAGTCACGGCATGGGCGACGGTGGCAAGGTGTCCCCCCCTGTATATCTATCGTAGAGAGAGGATATTTTCATTTCTTTTTCAAAATTACTCTCAAAAAATTGAGCTGCACTCGAAAAAATTCTAAAAATACAGATTGCTTAAAATTTCATGCTCTACAACTTTCATTAAGTAAGTTTGGTTAGATTCAAAATAGTTTTTGAATTGTATTTCAAATTTGAAAAGAGGGCAACAACTCTAACTTCAAGGATTTCAAAATTACTTTTAAATTTTGAATAAAAGATAAAATCTCCAAAAATAAAAGTTGTTCCATTTCTTAAAACCTACAACTTTCATTTAGAAAATTTTTCATGAAACTGAATAATTTTTGAATTTGAGTTTAAAAATGCAAAAGGGGCATTTTCCAATTTTAGAAACTTTTGAAATTACTTTAAATTTTATTCAAAAACTTGAAAAACTTTATTTACCAAACTTATAGAGCTCAAAAATATGCACAAACTATATTTTTGGAGTTTTCCCAAATTTTGAATATTTTGAGATGAAATTGAGAAAGGGGCAAAAGCACTTTGAATTTCAGGATTTTGAAAAGGAACTTCAAATTGGAATTTTGGGCAATTAATTAATGGTGTTGTGGTATTTTTTCAAACCCAACCAATAGTACACTTTCAAAGTACAAAGTTCATACTTTGAAATAGTGCCATTGGTTAGCAACTTTTATTTAGAAAATTAATTATGGTTAGCTCATCAAAATTGAAAATAAAATTCAATTTCCCACACTTAGCCACTTGAGCTAGGGTTTGGGATTTGAATTCTAAATTCAAATTTGATTCTTCCTTTTACATTGTTTAACTTGGAAAACATGTTTGAGGTGTGAGTCGGGGTTAGCTAAGCACTTGCACACACCAAGATTGGTTTTAGTTGTTTGCTTTTGTAAACAAGATTAAACATGCAAGTGAAATTTAAATGGTATACACATACACATACGATTTAAAAGAGCACAAACAACCCTAGAATTAAATAGACTCATTTTAATAGTTCACATTAGAGTTCTCTAATCATGAATGCTTATGCAATGATGATGATGATGACATGACAGGTTTAGGTTAACGTAACACCGGAGGTGTTACACCTATCTATTTTTTCTCTGTCTCTCGTGTTTCTTTCTTTGTGTCCATCCATGCGCCTCTCTCTCTATCTATAAACTAAAAACAAGTGAAAGAACTAAAAAAAGTTCCCATACCCTAATATTTGCTACTCACCACTTATCTCGTCCAAAGGATATGTTCTGTAAATTACATATTCAAAACCTTGTGATAGATAAATTGGCCTTGTGACAAATGGACCGAGGGGACAACTAGGTCGATCAAAAGCACGATTTTTTTTGGAACTATAGGAGACAATTGTTCCAGCAAATGATTTTTCCCTTGAAAAGACGCGCTTTGCTGCTACCAGGGATTGAACCAATGACTGACGGCTCACGCGTTTTCTTTAACACTCCACACATATAATACTTGTCCATTTCAGATATCGATCCTCCTCATTTGTACTTATTCGAGATAATTTTGAAACGGTTATTTGAAACCCAACAAAATAAAAAAGTTATCAACTATAAAGTTTTATAACTTTTAAGATCTATAAATTTGGTTTTGGTCATTTCTCCATCCGAGATAACTTTGTGAAATCTATAACTTTGTTTTTAGTTATTTCTCTATCCAATAAAATTATGAATTTCAAATGTGAGAAATTCAAATTTAATTTTCCATTGATATATATGATTTCAATTTTTTAGATGAAAAAGTTGTCAACTATAAAATTGTATAACTTCTTGAGATCTACAACTTTTGTTTTAAATCATTTCTCCATCCAAAATTATTTGAAAACTTCAACTTTTACTATGTAGCTCTTATTTTTAGTGGCAAGTGGAATTGACTTGTAGAGATGGCTAGAAATAGAGTAGCCTCTAGAAATTGATTTCTAAGGACAACTAGGGATTGTGTCAGTGTTTAACCACCGATAGCCTGCCACGGGGTTTCCGTAGCAGTTGATTTGGATCTCGGTGAATACTAGAACTCGGCGGTTCACGCAAGAGACACTCGGTTTATCCTGGTTCGAGCCCTCGTCGTCGAGTAAAAGCTCTACTGCAGTCGGCCTTGGCCTTTTGCATTGGATTGGTGTACGATTGTGTGTTGTTACAATAAGGGTGCTCGGGCTCCTTTTTTTGAGAGAAAGGGGCCATAGCTTTGATTCTAATCCTAGTCGGACTAGTAGAGAGAGTTCTGTTCCTATTACAGAGGTTACTTTATATTTGCCTAACTAGGATAGGACATCATCTACTCGGAATCGGTCCTCTTGCCTCTGTCTTGTAGGCTCGCCTGGGCAAAAGTTATGCTGATAGGGAACCGTCTTGGTCCCGCATCGACAAGCCTTCGAGCATTTCAAAGTAGAATTCGGGAGTCGACTTGTTTTCTAAGTGATGCTTTGAAGTGGTCTTTTGAAGGCCTCTTTTCTTTTTATGTGCACCGTAGGTGCACTCATTGAGTGTAGCCCCCGAGCCTCGTGCTATTTGTTTATAAATAGCTGGAGGGTGTATACCCTGTAGCCCCCGAGCCTTCGTCCGAGTTGTTTTCGTAAAGGAAGTTAGATGATGGCTTTCAATCTGTTTGGGTCTTCTTTGAGTGCTTCTTTCCGTTGTGCGCCGAAGGTGCACTCAATGAGTGTAGCCCCCGAGCCTCTTGCTATTTGGAACAAAAAGCTGGAGGGTCTTGTAGAGAAAATAGATTAAAACTGTAGCCCCCGAGCTTTTTACCGAGTTCTGTCGGTGTTTTACCACCGATAGCCTGCCACGGGGTTCCCGCAGCAGTTGATTCGGATCTCTGCGGATACTAGAACTCGGTGGTTCACGCAAGAGACACTCGGTTTATCCTGGTTCGAGCCCTCGTCGTCGAGTAAAAGCTCTACTCCAGTCGGTCTTGGCCTTTTGCGTTGGATTGATGTATGTTTGTGTGTTGTAGTTCGCTGTTACAATGGGGGTGCTCGGCTCCTTTTTATGAGAGAAAGGAGCCGAGCTTTTGGTTCTAATCCTAGTCGGACTAGTAAAGAGAGAGTTCTATTCACATTATGGGAGTTACTTTCTATCTGTCTAACTTTCGGATAGGGACGTCATCTACTCGGAATCGGTCCTCTTGCTTCTGTCTTGTGGGCCCGTCTGGACGAGAGTTATGCCGATAGGGGACCGTCTTGGTCCCGCATCGACAAGCCCCCGAGATTTTGAAGTAGAACTCAGGAGTCGACTCATTTTCTGAGTGATGCTTTGAAGTGGTCTTTTGAAAGCTTCTCTTCTTTTTTATGTGCACCGTAGGTGCACTCATTGAGTGTAGCCCCCGAGCCTCTTGCTATTTGTTGACAAATAGCTGGAGGATCTTAAGGAAAGTAAAAAAAAGTTGATGGTGTATGCCCTGTAGCCCTGGAGCCTTTGTCCGAGTTGTTTTCATAGAAGAAGTTGGATGAAGGCTTTTGATCTTTTGGGTCTTCCTTGAATGCCTTTTTCTATTGTGCACCGAAGGTGCACTCATTGAGTGTAGCCCCCGAGCCTCTTGCTATTTGGAACAAAAAGCTAGAGGGTCTTGTGCGCCGAACGGTGCACTTAATGAGTGTAGCCCCCGAGCCTCTTGGTATTTGGAACAAAAAGCTGGAGGGTCTTGGAGAAAGAATAAATTAAAACTGCAGCCCCCGAGCTTTTTCTGAGTTATTTTGGGAGGAATCGGACAAAGGCTCGTGACTCTCTTTTTGCTGATTTGTCCTTGACTATCCTTTATGTCTGCTCTTTTATGGTTGGGTGTTGGCAGCTGGCGCAGTAAAGGCTGTATGCTTTTACTGTGAGGGGATATTCTCAGGATATGCTTCTTTACTGCGCTCTTTACTGTTTCCTTTTAAGTCTTGTCAGTGTTTCTCTGTTTGGGTGAACTTGGTCTTTGTATGCCGATCTTGTCCTATAAATAGGTCTTATCCCTCGGTTGTTTCCAGTGCCTTAAGTATGCTTCTTTCTGTTCTTGTGAAGATGATTGTTTGCGAGATGAATCAGCCCCCAGGCTTCTTCCTTTTTCTTCCAGTATGGTCTTTTTAGTGGGTAGAAGAATTCTTGAGATAGGGATTAGAGGCAGACTAGTCTCGGAGTAGCATTGTGATTGGAGGCTCGTTCTGGTAGGTAGAAGAAGTCTTGAGATGTGCCTTGTGCTGGGCCATTTTGCAGTCTCAGTTCTTCTTTTCCACTCTGCTAGACATATGCTCTATGTGAGAGAGTCGCCGAGCCGCATGGTCCTCTAGTTGTCCGGTGCAAATCGGCGGCCACCCCACGCAGAGCTGGAGCCCTCTTGTTTACATGGGGTTCGATTCAACTTGTGGCTGGAGAGGCCCGATGTGATGCTTGATCAGTCAGTGCTACTTTTGGCGATCTTGGATACACTGTGTTGGTGTATCTAGGTCGCTTTGGATCTACTCGGCAACAGCTATCACCTTGGTTGTCTGGGGGTTCTGCGTAGTTGTTTTCTATGGCAGAATTCTACTGGGTTCCTTGTAGCTGTTGTTTTAGTTTTCTTTTGAATTTGATGGGTCTTGTAAGACTTGTATCCTTGTATCTTGTAAGTTCTGCTGAAAAAAATATAAGTTTCTATCCGAATCCGAGTTGTTTGAACTCAGGATGCTGGTTGTCCGCCTTCGTGCCGACTTGTTTTGGTTGAAAAGCTGATTGTCTGCCTTCGTGCTGACTTGTTTTGTAGTTCTGGCTTCCTTTGCGTTGTGGCTTTTGTCACCTTTTCTTTGTTAACAGAGTTGGATTTTACCGTTGGTGAGTAACGGGATTAGGACCGTTGTCCCGAATTTTGGGGAGTTTACTGGGTCTTTCCTGTTATTTCGCCATGTATCCATTGGCCTTTTTACCATTGCTCTGTTAAATGGGCCTTAAGCCGGGCCCTTCCTTAGCTTATAAATTGGTTTTTGGAGTGGCCGTTTCTCTTCTTCATCTTGCTTGCGTATCCTGAAACCCTAGTAAGAAAAAATCCCCAATCTATTCTTGCTTGCTCATTTGGCGTCTTTCATTCATTTTTGCTTTGCTTGTTTGTTGTATGGGGAGGAAGAAGACCGTGAGCAAGAAGCCAGTAGTTGAGAAGCCTGTTCTTGAGGAGGAGGTTGACGAGCTACTGAATCGGAATTTGCCGCGATGAAGGCGACGGCGAAATCCTTCCCTGCTCCGACTACTCAGGAGAGGCATCTTCCTGAGCTGGAGGAGTGGGGAATGATCCAGTCGAAGGATTTGGCTGGACGGTCCGTTCCTGGTGGGCATCGCGTTCCTGTTCCCGTCCTAGGGAGATTGTCCTTTTTATTTCTTTTTGTTCAAGGCTGGTCTTTGCCTCCCGGCGTGTTCTTTTCTTCATAACTTTTTTCGTTATTTCTGTATCTCTCTTCATGATCTCACTACGAATGGGATCCTTCATCTTTCTGTTTTTGTTCATTTCTGTGAGACTTTCCTTGGCATCCCCCCTTCTCTGAATCTATTCCGCTTTCTTTTTCGCCTTAAGCCGTAGCCCCGCTCTGATTCCCTCCACGCCCTTGGTGGATGTGGGATTCAATTTCGGCAGGGTCGTAAGTCGAGCCATTGTTTTGAGTATGATCTTGTTGAGTCCGTGAAGGACTGGTGTTCCGAGTGGTTTTATGCTGGGAACCTTAGCGGTGATGACGCTGCCCCGGCTCTCGAAACCTACTCTGGGGTCCTACCAGTGCCTAATGATCGGTGGGAAAAGGAGCAGCTTAGCGCTGCCGAGTTGTTGCTGCTTCAGCCGCTCTTCAATAGGATTAGCTACCTGAAGCAGAACGGCTTGTCGGGCACTGCTATAGTGGCTAGTTATCTTCGCTGCCTAGTACAGCCTTTGAAGGCTCGGGAGCATCTTGGCTTCGAGTACTCTGGCGCCGAAGATCCATCTCGGATGGTAGCCACTACTGAGTTATCTGATGATAAGGTGTTCCTGTGCCTCAAGAAGATTTTTAAAGGCGCCTCGGTGGTCCTGATGATTGGCTTTGAGTACTCTGCTGCCAATCCTCCCCCTGCTGTAAGTAGTTTGCTTGTCTTTGTGTTTATGCTTCTGAGTACTTTTTTGACTCGTTGTGACTTGTTTTTGTGTCTTTATAGCCTTTTGGTAGAGATTTTGATGCATCTCTCTTTGTTAATGAAGAGATTGTTCCTCTTCCTACCCCTTCGGCTGTTGGCCATAAAGTGGTTGACGGTCGAATTGTTTTGCCGGGGATTTCTGAAAAGGACCCCGTCCTCTAGTATGCTCCTTACCAGCCGGTGGCCCTCCCGCGAGTGTGGAACTTATGGTCCTGGGTGTCTTCGTGCCTCGATCCTCATCTAGTCGTGGAGTCGGCTCTGGTGGTGGCCGCGTCTTTTGCGGTGACTTCTTCGCTACCAGTTGCGGAAGTTGTTGTGGCCGCTGCTTCGGGGGGAGAGCAATTGCCTATTTCTCAACCCTTGACTTCCTCTCATCCTCGGGTTGGATGTTCTTCCCCTTCATCTCCTCCTCTTGCTCCCTGGGATATGATTCATGATATGAAGTTAATGCAGGAATTGGAGGTAAAGTTTGATCTGAGTTCTCACTTGCGAGGACTTGAGTCTGAATGAAACTCTGTTCAGGCTTCAGTTCACTCTTTTGCTCAGCGATTCTAGGTGGGTCTTTTGTTTGTACTTTATCCGTTGTTTTGGACTTTTCCTTTTTGATTTTCTTTTTGTTGCAGGATTATGTTAGTGATTCTGACCTCTTTTTTGGCTCAACTGAGTCACAAAAGAGGTTGTTGGAAGAGCTGGCTTCTTTGAAGTCGGAGCTTGAAGCGGAGCGCCGGGCGCTAGTTATCAGAGACCACTCTAAGGGCTCAGGTTGCTGAAGCTGAGCAGTAGAAGTTGACTGCCGTTGAGTCTGAGAAGAATTCTTCAAGGAAGCTGAAGATTCTTGATTGTTGATGGTCCTTAATGCCTATTTTATACCATCAATTATTGCATGAATTAATATAAAATAAATCATAAAGCATAGTTGTAGGGTTTGATTCTAACGAGTTCCACGAGTTGTGTTGTTCTCGATCATTTTGCAGGTATATCTAGTTTTTCATTAAATCCAAGTATCTCAAATAAGAAATTGGACTATACCATTGTGACGGGCTCGTCGAGACGACCGAAACGGACATATCATTTGCTATATTCAGAGTCCGGAGTCAAAATATATCAATTCTATACCGAAACCAACACTAGAAGACTCTAGAAGGCACAAGAAGGCGACTTACCGAAGGTGGGGCCCACTTGCTACAAGGTGGGGCCGCCCGGCCCCACCCCGGGGCCGCCCGGTGCCCTACAGAGGCCGTTCGGGGCCCGCTTCGACGGAGGGCTTCCTACCACCTTAGGGTTTGCATCTCCACCGTTGCCTAAGTCGGTTTGATCCAACGGCGCACGTTCATCCACCGGGCTATAAATAAAGAGGCAGACCCCCCTCCCTGAGGGCACCACATTATTATGGAGATGTAGAGGCATCCCTCGAATGGATGACCTCTCACCTCTAGAGAATTAGGGCTAGACTTTTCAATGTAGTAGATTAGTTCTAGTTGAGAGTTAGGGAGAGCGGCGCTACGCCCGGGTTCCAAAGGAGTCTGTCGGTGTTTAGCCACCGATAGCCTGCCACGGGGTTCCCGTAGCAGTTGATTCGGATCTCGGCGAATAACTAGAACTCGGCGGTTTCACGCAAGAGACACACGGTTTATCCCGGGTTCGAGCCCCTCGTCGTCGAGTAAAAGCTCTACCCGGTCGCCTTGGCCTTTTGCGTTGGATTGATGTGTGATTGTGTGTTGTTCGTCTGTTACAAAAGAGGGTGTTCTGGCTCCTTTTTATGAGAGAAAAGGAGTCAGAGCTGCGGTTTCTAATCCTAGTCGGACTTGTAGGAAGAGTTTCGCTCCTATTACAGAAGTTACTTTCTATTTGTCTAACTAGGACGATCCGTTATCTACTCGGATCCGGCCTTCTTGCTTTTGTCCTGACGGGAGCTGTGCTGGTGAATAGCCGTCTACGTCCCGTATCGACAAGCCCCCGAGCATTTTGAAGTAGAACTCGGGAACGTCTTGTTTCTTGAGTGATGCTTTGAAATGATCTAGCCGAAGATTTTTTTTCCTTATGTTGTGCGCCGTAGGTGCACTCATTGAGTGTAGTTTCGAGCCTCTTGCTACTTATTTATAAGTAGCCGAGGGTCTTGAGAGGAAGAAAAAGTTGAGGGTGTGTGCCCTGTAGCCCCCGAGCCTTCGCCTCGAAGTTGTTTTTGGTCAAAAAAGAAGTTGGGCGATGGCTTTTAGTCTGCTCGGTATTGTAAGTGCGTTTCCTTAAGCGTAGCCCCGAGAGCTCTTTCCGAAGTTCTTTGTAAGAACCGGGGGCGAAGGCTCGTGACTTGCTTTAGCCATAGCCCCGAGCTTTTCTCGAGCTCTTCGTGTGTGAATTGGACAACGGCTCGTGACTTGCTTTTTACCGCTCTTTATGTCCGCTTTTATGGTTGGACGCTATACTGGTGGTGTAAAGGCTTTACGTGCTCGAATATGCTCCTTTATTGCTTTCTTTGCTGCCCTCTTTTATTGTCCTTGTCGGTGCTTCTTTGTCTTGGTGAACTTGGTCTATGTACGTCGATCTGAGCCTATAAATTGGACCTCTTTCTCGGTTGCTTTCAGTGCCTTATAGTGTGCTTCTTTATGTTTTTGTAAAGATGATAGTTTGTGAGGTGGAGCAGCCCCCGGGCTTCTTTCTTGTTCTTCCGGTATGGTCCATTTAGTGGGTAGAAGAATTCTTGAGATGGGGATTAGAGGTAGACTAATCCCGGAGTAGCATTGTGATTGGAGGCTCGCTCGGTAGGTAGAAGAAGTCTTGAGATGTGCCTTGTGCCGGGTCATTTTGCACTCTTAGTTCTTCTTTTTCCACTCGCGGACATATGCTCAAGGTGGGAAGATAGCCGAGCCGCACTGTCCTCTAGCTGCTCGGTGTAAATCAGCTACCGCCCCACGCACACCGAGAGCTCTCTTGTTCACATGGGGTTCGATCGGCTTGTTTTTTTGAGAGGCCCGATGTGATGCTTGATCGATCGGTGCTACTTTTGGTGATCTTGGATGCACCGTGATGGTGTATCTAGGTTGCTTTGGATCTGCTTGGCCCAGCCTATTCAAGAGGTAGTCCGGGTCTCAAGGGCGGTTATCTCCTTGGGTTCTCGCGTAGTTGTCTTCTATGATAGAATTCCACTAGGTTCCTTGTAGATTTTTCGCGTAATTTTCTTCTATGGCCAAATTCTATAGGGTTCCTTGTAACCGTTGCTTTGGTGTTCTTTTCTGAATTCGATGGGTCTTGTAAGACTTGTATCTTGTAAGACTTGGATCCTTTATAGCATGTAAGACTTGTATCCTTGTATCCTCGCAAGTTGTGTTGAAGAAAATATATGTTTTCGAAATGATCCGAAGTTGTTTTGTCTTGAGTTGCCGGGTTGTCCGCCTTCGTGCCCGACTTGTTTTGATTGATAAGAAGACTGTCTGCCTTCGAAAGTGGACTTGTTTTTAGCCGAGATGCTAACCGCCTTCCTTCATGTGGACTTGTTCTTGGACGCCTTACTTGCGTGCCGACTTGTTATGGAAATTTTGGCGTAGTTACCTTTTCCCCGTAACGGTATTATATTTTACCGTTGGTGGGTAAACGGGATTAGGACCGTTATTATAGCTCCCCGGGCGTAATCAACATGAGCTCCTTGACTGCAAAGTCCAACCTCACGGATATGGAGATCGCTCAAAGGCACAACCGAAGGACCTGTGGGCGCAACCGGGTTGCTCTAGACGCCGTTCAGTATTGCACGGTCAAGTTCGCCAAGCCGCAGTCTTTGGCTCGTGTGGTACCTTCCCGCTCTTCCGAATGTTCCTGTATGTCGCGGTTCATTCCGCACATTCTATGTTGCAAAGGTAGCTTAAAAGTGTGTCTTTTTCTGCTACCAGAAACTGATTCACCAAAACTCGAAATTCCTCGTTAGTTAAAGCCCCTACTTCTAGGTAGATGGATTGTTTTATATCAATTTTAAAGATTAGTTGACTAAGTTGATTTGACTACAAGGACTCACAATACCCCTCATTACCTAGGCTTTCTTTTACTGCCCTCAGAAAAGATTGATCGTATTATAGCTTTTAGGACTAAGAGAGATCAACATATGCTCATTCCTCGATGATTCTGTAATCAGGAGATTCAAAGTGTTCCACAACAACTTTGAGAAGTTGAAAAGTAGAAATGGGGCCAAACAGAGCTACCTTTTATTTCCTCGGGCCAAGCTAGGAACATTAGAGATTTTGCAAGATTGTCATGTAGCTACCAAGCCTCAATGTGTACTCAAATCACTAGCTTGCGTGGTATTTGTGGATCTCACTTAGGCATGAATGAGTGATGCCTTCCAGCGCAACCTACCTCTAATAGGCTTATTTGGAGTTGGCTGTTTGGCAAGGAATAGTATACTTACCTTACACGCTATATCGAAAGGCCAGAAGAGTCCTAAGAGAGTAAAGGCCATACTCTTAGATCAAAAAAGATGTGCATGTGTGAATATATGAAGTATCCCGTTTCTTACTTACTGATACTCTTTTTGAAGTATATATCTCTTTGCTTACTGGAGTGCTTGGAGACAATGGGCTATCTTGAATTTTTCTTTTCTTCTTTTTTTCTTTTTTTTTCTTGAGAGTTAGGCGCCTTTGTGCCTTTTGCTCTTTTTAACATTTGGGAATTCTTGTCCATTTTTTTCTCTTTAACTCTCTTTTCTTTTTGTATAAAATTATACAACCTCAAGCATCTAAAACTTGTGCAAGACAGATTGACAATGTTAGAGCATAGATAAACATAGTCCTACCAAAGATTCTTTTAAAGACTAAGCAAGAGCAGCACACTTATGTGGATGGGAAAAGGCCGCCATGTTTCACCCCGCTAAAAGGTGGATAAGGTATATTTGGAGTGTATGGATCTTGATCTTGAGAGCATGATAAGTCTCTACAACACCTTATCTCAAGTCGAGCAGAGTCGCGCGATAAGCAACTTATGCAGCAGTTATGATCATGTATGGCTCTAGGTATTTTAAAAAACCATGTAGGAGTAGTTTAGCTATTGTTTTGTGTTTTTGAAACAAATGCTCCAATAATCTGTGCAGAGAAATTTAGGTTTTCATGTTTACTATCTCATACTTGTCAACAACTTAAGAAGCTATCAGGGTCCCTATAAAGAAAGTTCCCAAATACCGCAAGTGGCCGTGAGATGAATTTATGTGATTTCTTGCCTAAGTTGCGACGTTCAAGCCACTCATCCTTTTGAGGTGTAATCATGTTTCATTAAAGGACATTTAATTAAGCCTACGGTTACGAACAGGAGTGCTTGGCAGCGTGACACTGCCTCAGAGATGTTCTTTTTCTCGTGTTTCATCGGTTGTCTTCCCCACACTTGTTTCCTCGCTTCCTTTATGCAATAACAAGATGGAGGATAAAACAAAACATATATCTAGAGATAGATGATGACTCTAAAATCGACTTTTATCATAATGAGGCACATTATTACACAAATGAAATGAATGAAGGAATTGAACAATCGAATCAACAAACTAACTAATGAACCAATTAAGCAACCAACAGAACTGACTCTCACGCGGTGCTCATATCTCTTATCTCTATTCCTTCTTTTTCCAAAATTCTCAACCCGCCTTCAAATGCTTTTTATTCTTGAGACGATCTCCTCCCTTCGCTTCGCCGATTTGCTGGCGCGCTGTACGCCTGCGGTCGTGGTGTTGAGCACTCCCGATAGCGCGACGGCCCCTCGCATCTATCCTAGTCTCCAAAGGTGGCAAGGTTAAGTCGTATCGACGCAGGACCGTGTAGCTCTAGCTTTCTTTCTTCGGCGTTCGCTGGGTTTCTTGCGGTGGATGGAATTTGACCTGTTTGGATCCACCCGCATACCATCCGCAGTCACTCTTTCGCCTTCTCTCGGTAATGGCCCAAATACCACTCCCAAATCCTGGTGGTGACATCTAACAAATTCTCTCCTCTGCGCATAGTAACTTGGTGCCCTCAGAGATGCTAGGCCGAATTTGCGCCAGCGAGATGTTTATTTCCGCGAAGCCACGAGGGGCCGGAGGCTAATGGTCGCGCTTCCCCATGGCTGGAGCTGCCGCCGTTTCTCCAAAGGAGTCTTTGAGGTCGAAATGACGCACTCTTCGGGATGGCATCGGGACTTATCGCCGGTGGCACCACCGCCACCGCCATGATGATCGCCAGGGAGGACCTCCTCCCGCCTTTTCGACTCGCGTAGGAAGGTTTGGGTTGGCCATTTGCGGGAGATGGAGAGATTGGAGAGCCTTGCTTAGGCTAAGAGAGGAGAGCTCTTGGGATGAGGGAGAATGACCCAGTTTTGTTTGGTATAGTCCTCGTGTTAACACCGGATTTGCAAAGGCCGAATATGATGTGGGCCAAGCATACGGTGCTCACGAAATAGTGCGTTCGTGAGTATCGCGAAGCTCATTCGGCCGACTCGACAATCGCAGGTTCATACGCCGCAATACTTCGCTGCTCGCAGAAGCACTCATGCTACCGGCTATCCCAGCGGCGGTTGCTCCATTCGAAGTAAAGGTGGCAAGTGAGAATACCAGAAAGCTGGTAGCCGCAGAATCCATCAAGGACCGGTAGGAAGACCGTAGAAGCTAAAGGATCGCCATGTGAGTTACCTTTACTACATATGCAGGTAATCGAATCTCGTGAGGGATTCATGTTATGTCCGTAGTGGCAAATATGAAGCTTGACCATTGTAAAGGATATTCACAATCACTCAATACAACCGCTGCACTCAAGTTTTCGAAAGTCCTTTGTCGCGGTCGCTTGTGCTCTTCGAGAGGAGCCGCCCGATCCGCCGACCCTCCCAGAAGTAATTCGCGTAACCCTGCTATCATGTCTCAGTATCATGCTGCGGATTTAGATATTGATGCAAAGTAGTCTTGTTTGTCTCGGACCCGGATGGCCGCGGCGGCAAGCGCTCGCTTGATCGATCAAGAAGTCTTTGCTTTATGCTTTGTTTATCTCGACTAGATGGTCAGTAAGCAAGCAGCGCCCAGCTGATAGCTTAGCTAAGCAAGATAGCTCAGCTTCTAATAGATTTGGCAAGTATCTAATAGGATTCATTGCTATCACTGCGTTGCATGTGCTTTAATGTTTTTTATATATTTGTAATACTTCGTCTGGTCTAGATTGGTTAGTTTCGCTCTTACTTTTATAGATCTATTTACCTTCTAACGCTCTTTATTCTTTTATTACTACATGATAACAGATCTCATGCTTATGTAGCCAAATTAGATCAATCAGATTGTTACATGTTATGGGTTCTGCACGCTAAAAACGTTTAGACTTTGATAGGATTAGTATCGTATGCGCATACAAGTTCTTGATTGGTTTACTCGGGTGGATAGCTTGTATGTTCCTTCTTCATGGACCTCGAAGCCTACTGAATTGCCGAAGCTTGGTTATGCTTTTTAACTTGTAGTCAATTTTCACTTGTTCAAACATGTCTTCTCATGCATGCGCTGCTCGCAATCAACAATGCTTTACGTTATTTTGTCTTCATATTATTTTAATGAATCATATGCATGATTGGCGACAACTTCTATAGTCAGATGTCGTCAGCGGCTTTAGGGTCGTGATATACCTGAACTGTTCGGGTCTCATCCCAAGACGCCCGATTTTGTATTTAACAATCTTTTGTCCCTCGGTCAGCCAGTCAACCGACCGCACGCTTCCTGGGATCTCCTAAACCGTCCGCACCGACAGTTTCACGCCTCCTGGCTATCGGTGAGGCACTACGCCACGCTTCAACAACACACTTTTTAAGCACGACATACCTTGGTAACTTTGTTCAAGATGTCCTAAATCAACAAATAAATCACGTTTCCGATGTGACTTTGGATGAATTGCCGAAAATTCAAGGGAGTTATGCAACCAAAGATGTGATCGCTTCGATGGTATGTTTGATGTCCTTCTCCGAAGAAACAAAGCAACAAGGTCTTCCGTATAATCAAGGCCATGGTTCTTCCACATCAACTGACACATCAAGAAGAAGAGGCTCAAAAGCGTGTCGAAGTTGGTTCACAAGTACTTTGGGAGAAACTATTACAAATCATAATACGCCTTCTTGAACACCTTCCTTTTCAGGTAATCATGTATAGTAATTTTGGCCCAACTACGATAAGTATTTTTGAAGAGAATGCAGGACCAACTGTGGACCAACGCTTCAATCCACCAAAAGTACCAAGAAAAAACCCGGCGGAGATGAGGGAGACCGCTCAAATAAAGGTGAAATAAAGACCACATGAGAGACAACAAATTCTCCTACTTATGGCCGTGTAACATTTGGTACCATCGAGATCTAATTCCATCACTTTCTTTCAAAGTATCTCCAAGATCGCATTGCAGAGGAATATGTATAGAGATGGATATCGTGAGCTTCTGCCTACGCACGCTTTAGATGTTTTGCCTAATCCGATGGTACGAGTGCATCAGTGGGATACCTTCCTCGAAGGCAAACACGCGGAGCCTCCAAATTCAGACGCCGACGTCGATCATGCATCGATGGCCGATATGATGCAGACTAGATTCAGCTCGCTTAAATGCGAAGAAATCGATCCTATTCTCAGACAAGTCTCCTTATCCGTCATCGGTACAATAGAGTGGCACTTCCTCCAAGAGTGAAGCCTCGAAATAGCATTTTTGACTCAAGTTTTCTCGCCAAGATGATACTAGCACTCTTGGAGCACATCACGCGTACTTGATGCAATTTTGGGAAGCCTGCATCAGATGAGGCTTGAGGATTCGGATATTTCCTTTATCCTCACAGATCCAAATTTCACATGGTTTTACCCCATTCCATCTCTGTTTTATATGTGCTTAATCCAGAATCGTAAGTTCCATCTAAACCCACGAAAGTCCCAATTTCCACCAAACCCTCATCCACCAACCCTGTTGTCTTATTTATAACCCATAAAAGCCTTATTGTCCCTGATCGATCCTTGGGGTCTTTTTCACGAAATCATGTCCTATAGAAAACGCAAAACGCACCCTCCCAGCAGCCTTACATTATTTACACATTAACCCCGCTCAAGTCGAAAACAAACCGCTGACTATCTCCCCAAAGGAACTTCAACCATCAAACCCGGATGATCCATGTTGTCGTACCACCGCGTCGAATAACACATCCATCCCCACCCAAACGCACCCAAAGCAGCGTCGACGGCCCGCACATGACTTCACAACGTTTACCCGGCGCGTAGTACCAACCTCCGACAAGCATCCCGCCCATCCCGTCCGCCCATCCAAAGAAGCGTCGACTGATTCCCGCCCAACGAAAACCGAACGCGAAACAAAAGAAAACGCAGAGATTTGCGTTGTAGTGGTATCCCATCCAAACACGCCCTTAACCGCGCCTGCGCCCGTACCGACCGTACGCGCCGCAGTAATCGCCCGCATGCGCCGAAACCAGCAGGCGCAGCGGTTCACCCGGTCCGTACGTGCGCACCAAACCCCAACAACCGCCAAAACCCACCAGAAAGAGTCAAGAGGAGAGTTCAGCTTGGCGAACAAAGAACCGGGCAAGCGTGATACGCCGAGTGTCGATACCTGCATGGCGCTCTAAGAAGAAAGCCCGATGAGCACGGTTCCTCGACGCGATGCATGTATGGCTTTCTTTCCTCCTGAACATCGTAGTTTATAGCTCTGCAGAAACCAAGACGCCCAAGAAGAAGTATAATTCGATTTTTGATGAGAGTGAGTTTCAAGATTTGATGGCTCAAACCGGTATTGACACAACAGCAACTTTTCGACAAACCAGCCAAATATCGCCACTTCAGCTCACTTTTATTCTAAAAAGAAGGATACGCCAATGGCAAGCCTCGACTAAAATGTTTGTTGATGGAGGGGCCGCTATCAATATCATGCCATATACTACTTCGTAGGAAGCTTGGAATGACCTATGAAGACTTATAAAAACCGGCGTGGTTCTCGTGAGACTTCGCCGCAATCCTTCGATACTTCGCGGAGTCGACATGTTGAGTTGATGATTGGGTCAAAAGACCTTTGATCACCTAGTTTCTTTGTCATTGATGGCAAAGGGGGCATACAGTTGCTGGGAAGAGACTGGATTCATGCCAATTGTTGCATCCCTTCAGCCATGCACCAGATTCTTATTCAATGGGTTGAGATGACATTGAGGTTGTCCACGCTGATGATTCCGTGAGTGTTGCCGCTCGAGGCCCCGCTTATCGGAATATGATGCATTGATTGTTTTTCCGGCAAAGTGTGGGGAGAAGGTCCTGAATGTACCCTTCAACAGGGATCAACGTACCGATCCAAGCGATCGGCTACACGATGGTACAATGGGTACCCAATCGATGGCAAACTAAAAGGAAAGTTGGGGGCATGGTTTTATGCGTCGGCCGACATAAGTTAGAAGAGATAATAGATGCGTTGGTGATGGTACTAAATTTGCCAAGGCCGATGTACATTAGTGCAAGTTTGAATCCCGAGTTATAAATCACAGTTGATAGCCTCTTTTTAAAAGGAATTCAAAGATTGCGCTTTGCCTGGGATTATACTGAGAGTGCCCGGATTGGATCGCTTCTATTGTTGAACATCGATTACCTATTAAAGTCCGGTTATCGCTCCTGGCAAACAACCTCCACGTAAGGAATCTATAAAGAAGAGGGAGGGTATTGGCCGGCGTGAAGAAAGAGATCGGAAAGATTGTTGGAAGCAAATTTCATTCGGCCATGCGAGGTATGCGGAGAATGGGCCAGTTTTCAAATACTCAGTTCTCAGTATACAAGAAGAATGGAAAGATGAGGGTATGTCATAGACTTTAGAAAATCTTAATAGCTACTCCGATGGATGTGGGTACCCAATGCGGTCAAGCTGATTTGTTAGTGAGCCTAAATGACGAGATATGAAATCATCAGCTTCATGGATGGAAATGCTCGGTTATAAACCAGCATTTTCATGGCAATAGAAGATATCTCAAAGACTGACTTTCTTGATGCCCTCGGCCATATTGGTTTGTTTGAAACGGGATTGTCGCGGACATTTGCTAAAAGAACGTACAGTGCAACCTATCAAATGAGCTATATGAATCGCATCTCCATGAGTTGGACTGGCAAAGTTGTGGAGATTTATATTGATGACGTGGTGGTCAAGTCCTAGAAACCATGAAGGGCATTTAGCCCAGGTTACGGAGGAAGACTCTCGAGTGCACTAGATATCATGGTTTGAAAATGAATCCAGGCCAAATGTGCTTCGTGAGTCTCTAGCGTGAAGTTTTGGGATTTCTCGTCCATGAAAGGAGGGATTGAAGTTGGAAAAGAGCACGTAGCAATAGATCAAAGGTTGTCCCTCCAAAACTAATCTGACTGAGTTACAATCACCGCTAAGTCAGATTAATTTTGTGAGAAGGTTTATATCCACTCTATCGTAAAGGGTCTTTGCCCTTTTCTCCACTTCTGTAAAGCTCAAGAAAGACGCACTGCATGGGCATGCATAAACAAAAGGCTTTTTGATGAAATCATCAAGGAATACATGAAGGCGCTTCACTGCCGGTAATCAACCGGATGCTTCTGTTGTACGCATACTGCCTTAACAATAGGATCGGCCCTCATGCAAGAAGTTTGAAGGAAAGAGAGTAAATAGCTCTCGATCTTAGAAAACTTCCTAGATCGAGGAGACAAGGTAATTATTTCACGAGGAGGAAACTTTGTTTATGTATTATTAGGTGTACAAAATTTCAAAATTACTTTAAATGTTGTAAGTGCATGGTAATTTCTAGTTTTTGATGTAATAAAGCATATGTTATCAATGCCAATTTTGAATGGAAGGATTGCAAATGGATTTTTGCTTATCGTGAGTTTGATTTAAGATATGAATTCGGCAAAAGCGGTAAAGGGTCAAATTATTGCTGATTTTATTACCCAACATCATCTTTCTATTGAGATGATAAGCATTGTACCTCGGTTTTATTCTTCGATGGTTCACCAGAAAGCGTATGTGGTGGTGCCGTAGATTCTCTTAATTTCTCCGCGAAGTAACTTTTGAGTATGCTATCTCTCATTGAATTTTATGTTACTAACAATCGCTTTTATATGAAGCATTGCTTAGAGGGCTTCTGGCTTATGAGATAAAGCCGCTATTGAAATCTTTGGAGATTCGAAATGGGTAATCAACCAATTGATCACCAATATGAGTGCAAGAATGATGTGTTAAGAGAATATTATGAAGAATGCTCGAACTTTAAAAGCTTTCGAAAGTAGCAACCTTGCATCATATATTCCTAGGGGCACAATGAAGAAGAAAATAAGTTAGCTCAAGTCGCTTCGATATCGCGGAAAATCAAGAAGTTCTCACTATGCATAAAGTTGCTTCGCATACCATCAAGTGGTTGATGATTGGAGGTGTGAGATCGCCGGTTACTCTCAAGGATCCGTCACGAGAAAGAAAGCTTCTCAGCTCAGTATAAAGCCCTCAAGTTCGTGCTTCGATGATCAATTATATTATAAATCTATAGATGGAGTGTTACTTAAATGCTTGAAAATGTCAAGAAGAGGCCAGAAAGGTGATGTATGAAGTGCACGAAGGGACTAGTGGGTGCACATCAATCGACTTACCGAATGAAGTGGATAATTAGGAGAGCTGGTTATTTTTGCCAACCATCTCTGGGAAGATTGCTGGAATATTATAAACGGGATGTCATGATTGTCAAAAATTCGGCAATATTCAAAAAGGCTCCGACATGCGCTATGAACAATAATCAGACCTTGGCCATTTTAGAGGATGGGGTATAGATTTAATTGGTCTAAAATTCATCCCCTTTCGAGCAAAGGACATAAGTTTGTGCTCTTGCCACGGGATTATTTTTACCAAGTGGGTTGAAGCTATTCCATTGAAGAAGGTCACGTCGAGAAAATATGATCGGTTTTGTGAAAGAGCATATAATTTATAGGTTTGAGGATCCCTCAAACTATAACGATGCGATCAAAGGGACTCAGTTGACTCCTCGGAGTTTTGTGACTTTGCCGAAGACATGGGAATCAAGTTGTATAATTCTTCTCCTTATTATGCACAAAGCCAATGGGCCGAGCGAAGCATCAAATAAGATTATGATCAAGATCATTCAAAAGAAGATTGATGAGAAACCCAAAAGAGTGGCATTTGGTTCTTAATGAGGCGTTATGGGCTTACCGAAATGGCTTTGTCGACGTGTCAACTCAAACATTCCCTATGAGTTGGTTTATGGGCATCATGCCGCTGTGCCATGTAAGAGTTGACGTCTGGATCAAAGACGGAGTTATAGGTGCTACAAAAAGTACCTGGGAAAAGCGAAGATTATCAAAATGACCGATGTGGTGATGCTGATAGACGAGTTAGAAAGATTGTGACTTTCGGTCGCTCTCAGAGGCTTTACCGGAGACATCGGTGAAAAACAAAATACGTGGTCGCCAAGTATTATGACAAGAAAGTTAGAGTGAAAGCTATCGCGGAAGCGTGATCGCGGGTTTGGAAGACTCATCTTTGCACGCATTGTCAAAGGCTGAGCGTTAAGCGAAATGAGTCTCCAGTGCAGGAAGGACTTCAGCATAAGCGTAAGTGTCGTGCGGCTATATGCTATAGATTCTGGGCTTTGGAGAAGAATTTGCGTGAAAGGCCGTCAATAGACTGCATATCTTAAAAAGAGGCCACCCAGTGTTGAAGTTGGTTCATAAAGGAGTTTGAAATCAAACAAAATTAGCGAAACGACATCATTTTTTAGCCAAAATGGTAAGTATACAGTCGAGCAATAGCTTTGTATCAGCTTTTAGTACAAAATAGCTTCAATGGATTGAAATTAACTTTGGCGCTCACCGCTGGTTTATCGAAAAGAGAAAGGCGTAAGCCTTGAATAACAATACCGCAGTGATACCGCCAAATCGCTTTCAGGTAACGCAGCGTTTCCAAGATCTAATCGATTAAAGTGACGCTACCGCGATTCGAAACATCATTCGCACTCGCTTTGATCTCGTAAAAACGCCGGTGCTTATCCGTCAAGATTCGACACGTGAGTCATGAACAAGTACATATTCAAGCAGATAATTTCATTATTTAATTCAATCCATACTGTGACTACCCTGGAATAACTTATTAAGAAATCGACCGATTATAGATTCACGAGAGCAAAGAAGATGATCTTCTATAGTGCTCCGTGACGCCGTTGATGTCCTCAATTATGAGGAGTGGCCAAATGGGTTTAATGCTTGAAGGAGTAGTCTCACGGCCCAGAGGTCATCGCCAAAGCCGGACACGCTTAAGGTGTACACTTTGATGACGGCCTCATCAACACGGCTATCCACGCGCGATCTGGCGCGTTTCGCAGCCTCTGGCATTCACCTCGCCACGCCTGCCGCCGGGCTTTCGCACGCCATTCTCAGAAAGTTACCGAGCAAGAAAAGCAAATCAACACACAAGAGGATTGAGAGAGAAGAGATTTGTGCAGGATGCTCTAACCAAAGATGGCGCCGCAGGCCGCTTGGCGCCGATCCTCCCATTCGCTTTGGCGCGCTAAGTGCCGAATCGGCTTGGAGATCGCCACCGCTCGCTCTCGTAAGCCACCTTCCTTAAGGGAACTGAAAGGCCTCGGATCGCATTGCAGGGTCCTCCTATTCCGCTGACCCTGTGGGTTGGCGCGGTAGGAGTTGTTTGACCACTAACTCAATTTAACCGGCGAGCCGAGATAGTGGACCTACTCGGTTCGAGGTGCTCGGTTGAGTCACCACCATCTGGGAGAGGTGGTACTGGCTGATGACCTCGCCTTATAGATGAAGGAAATCAAGGTTAAGAGAGATGAACATGAAGTATGAAC
>JADLZL010008126.1:0-24337 GCA_015844335.1 Chrysopogon serrulatus
GTTGAGATCGATAACTATCGATTTGGTTGGAGAACAACAATACCGATTCGACTTTAAGACCAAAAGACCCAAACCATGCAACATCTACTCTGGTTATCAATCGTGTTACAATCCGGCTGACCTTGCCAAAAATGATAATCCCTACTACGAATTGAAGAAAACAAGAAAGAACAAGATAAAATGCAACGCAATTAAAGTGAAAATCATAGATGAATGATTAAGCACTCGTATGTTTGATTTCACAAACCAATGAATGACAATTGTTCAATGATTGTGTGGCAGAACCTTCTAAATTATATGGCCCACAAGCACCTGACATTGTCCCTAAGACCTCTGTCAGCTGTACTTGAGTACCACATAACCTAGAATGTTCTGTCGGGTGAAACCCCGATGAACCACGTTTCCTCTAGGATCGATACTTACAGAGACATCACAAAGCATTACAACGGTTTTCATACAAAATACCGGAGTAGCGGAAGACTTACAATAATTTAATTTACAAAACTTTTGTCAAACTTATACAAACCGAGTAGCATTATTACAACACGGCGGAAGTATCATTACTTAACTTTATTACAATCACCCAACAAAAGTGCCCCGCCCTGGAGGCCACACAATCTATTCCTCGGTAGACTCTTCATCGATCACCGTCATGCAACAAGGGCCGTAGCACTCTTGTCCATGCGGTTTACACAATGAGGGGTTGAACAAACCACGAGTACAAAAAAGTACTCCGCAAGACTTACCCAACCAAAAATTGGGGAGAAGACTCGGGAATCTTTGGCTAGTGGGAAAATCAAGGTAAGGCTTTTAGCAAGATCAAATAACACCTTTGCAAAAAAGAGACTAAGCCGGTCCTTAGTTTACTATAACAATCACTTGTCAAACATATGCCGAATTCAAAACCTTTCATTCTCACTTTCATCATTACTACGATGCCGGGACTCGGATCACGGCTCCCATATCGTGGAGCACACGGCGATTCGAATCGCTTTTATATACCCAGTGGGGCTTCCTAGCCACACGATGTATGCGAGGACCGAACATCTTACATACATCAACTCAACGCTTAGATTTCTCCATACCGAGAGCAGGTGTACAAGTACACCACCTCTCTACGGCCGCTCGGTCACCGGTGCGCATCGTAGGATGGGTACACGCTACTATCCGTTCTAGTAACGAATAGTCCAAGTGGAGCTTACCGCCATTAGCATGCGACTAGTACTATCCAATAACCTCATGATCCCGGCGCCAAACAACGGACGGTCCTTAACCGACACAAGTGGGCGACACTACACCGGGGCAATAGCCCCTCGATGCAAGTCACTCCACCGACGTCTCGAGTTACTCATCATCATGTTCTTGTTGTATACCATTGACCCCGTCGAACAAGGATAAACAACAAGCAACATCGGGGTTTTAAATAAATTCTCTTCGGGGGAGTATTGTTATCACCTTTTGAAAACAATTTATCAAAACCTACACTAGTAGCAAGGCTAAAGCGCAACTAAGCATTTCGAAATCAAAAAAGAGGTGTACGGGGTAATGTAACAAGGTACGGTAAATGCATCAAAGTAGGATAGCACACAACTCCTACACCTAATGCAGTATATCATCACATGAAATCATAAAAACTTTCGAAATACAAGGACGGGTTTGAATGCATCCGGGGCTTGCCTTGGGGCTCGACGAAGTTAGGAGCAGTTACCCAATCACCGAGATCAGATCCAACCTTCTCACGATGATCACTTTCTTCAAGAACTGGAGTGGATTAACTCCCTCCGCAGGCGACACGCCTACACGAGTGGAATGCATGATTACGATGCAAAGAATAAAAAAGAGCATGCGATAATGATGCAACGGCGTTAATCTATCTTGAGTACAACTTTCCTTCATGGTATAGTTGCACTAAGAAGGTATAACTAGCGTCGACGACGACGGACTAACGATACACAATCAACATAAAATGCCGAAGGTCATTAGGGTTAATGACCTAGGGTCATCACTCAATCGCAAAATCAAGCAACCCTAATAGTGATTAAGGGTGATTACTAATTTATTGACCATTTTTACAGTCGTTGAAAGCCACTAATTAACTTTGCTAATTGGAGATTAATTAAACCCTAATTAACCACATGATTAATTAATTAAACATTAATTAATTAAGGCATTAATTAAGCATAATGCAAAAATTAGTCAAAATCTAATCAAACTTCATAATTAAGATCATCATCATGTAATTAGCACATAAAACAAATTTCATAATTTTTGGACTTAGATTTTAATTATTAAAAAAATCATGGAAGTTGCATTTATCAATTAAAGGAGCAAATTATAGCACAATTAAATTTTATTGAAAAAGCAAAGTTAGTATTTTTCCTAGGTAGAGCATCACTCAAGGAGCACATACATATTTTTCTTGCATTTTTATTTGCCCAAATAAAATCATAACAAAAAGATAAAAGCTGGGAAGAAAAAATTTATTTTGGAAAAAGAAAAGCACTCCCCTTTCTCCCTCGGGGGCACTGCACAGCCCGAGCGGCCCAACACGGCCTGCCGGGTTGGCTCCCCGTCTGGCAGCCAGCGCATGCACGCGCGCCCAGCCCAGGCTGAGCTCCCGCGTCGCCCGGCTTTTCGCTTCGAGCCGCTGCCGCCTCCCTTTCCCTTTTTCGGCGACATGCGGACCGCATGTCGGCTCTTCTCCCCCTCTTCTTCTCCGATTCAAGCGGCAGAGCTGCGGCGGCGCGCGACTCCCGTCGGCGGCCCTCCGGCGGCGAAAAGCATACCAGCGTGACCTACTCTTCAAAGGCGAACTCAACGAGCTATTGGATGGCGACTAAGGTTTCTTGGAGCATGAGTAGCGGCGGCTATTGGCGGGACGGAGCTCTCCGACGAGCCACGGCTCCCGGCCAGACCAGGGCAAAACAACGTAACCCACATACTAGAGGGACTCGGGAGCTCACCACAAACACGATCGCACACGGGTTCAAGCGTAAGTGGAGCAGGAGCCGAGGGGGGAGGTGTGGAGCGAGGCTTAGGGCGTTGGCCCGAGGAAGAAGAAGTCGCCTGGGGGTTTTCCGACGATGTCAAGCGCCGAGAAATGGTGCACCGGTGCGCAGAGGGGGCTTGGGGGCTCGTGTGCAAGAGGAATTGGAGGATGATGGTGCGTGGTGCACGAATTTGCAGAGTAATCGTCGGCGGCCGGGCGGCCAGCAAGTGCAAGAAAAAGGATCGACGACACGGCAGCTCCGGCTTTTTTATAGGGTCGGGTGTGCTTGGCAGATGGACAGCGAGTTCACGACGATGTCCAGGTGCTCGGGCGCACGAGAGATCGACGAGGGTGCGATAAAGGCCACGGCGGCCGGCGAGCCCATGCCGAGCACTGTAGCTCCCCCTGTGTGGTACTGTAGCAGAGCCAACTCACCAGTTTTCATTTTCAGAATTACTCCGAAAATTTGAACTGAACTCGAAATTTTCCAAAAATACAGATTGTTCAAAATTTCATGCTCTACAACTTTTATTAAGAAAGTTTGGTCAAATTCAAAATAATTTTTGAATTGCATTTCAAGTTTGAAAAAGGGTTTAAATTCCAACTTTTGGGATTTCAAAATTACTTTCAAATTTTGAATAAAAGATGAAAATCTCCAAAAATAAAAGTTGTTCTATTTTTCAAGATCTACAACTTTCATGTAGAAAGTTTTTCATGAAAATGAATAATTTTTGAAATTGAGTTTAAAATGCAAAAGGGGATTATTCCCAATTTGGAGTACTTTTGAAATTAGTTTAAAATTTATTCAAAAACTTGAAAAACTTTGTATACCAAAGTTGTAGAGCTCAAAGAGATGCACAAACTGTATTTTTAGAGTTTTCCCAAATTTTGAATATTTTGAGATGAAATTGAAAAGGGTGCAAAAAACACTTTGAAAATTAGGGTTTTTGAAAAGGATTTTCAAATTGAACTTTTGGGCAATTAATTAATGGTGTTGTGGCACTTTTCAAACTCAACCAATGGCACACTTTCATAGTACAAACTTCATACTTTGAAATGGTGCCAATGGTTAGCAACTTTTATTTAGAAAATTTATTAAAGTTAGCTCCCGAGAAATTGAAAATGAAATTCAAACTTTAACACTTAGCCATTCCTAGCTAGGGTTGAAAATTTGAATTCCAATTCCAATTTTTGTTCTTGCTTTGCATCATTTGACTTATAAAACATGCTTGATGTGTGAGTCGAGTTAGCCAAACACTTGCAAACACCAAGGTTTGTTTTAGTTGATTATTTTTATAACCAAAAATTAAAATTGTGAGTGGAATTTAAATATCAACACATACACATGTGATATAGAAAGCTCAAATCAAACCCTAGAATTGTAAACTCATTTTAAATGTTTGATTTAGGGTTCTCTAATCATGGATGCTTATGCAATGATGATGATGACATGGCGGGTTTTGGTTAACGTAACACAGGGGTGTTACATTATATTCCCAACAAAAGGAATCTCGTCCCCGAGATTCAAAGCTTAGGGCTAAGTAATGGAAAAGGAAATGTGTCAAGCAAACACATCTTACATGGTTTCATAAGGGAGGTAGAAAGGTTCATATTACAAGTCTCATGTTTTCGGAAAGTCACAATTCTTAGAAACGAATCATGACTTAGGAGAAGGAAGGAAGAAACTCCGGGGGAAAGGCTCATTCAAGAATTCCTCCGGGAATACGTCGGGGAAACTCACGGACCACGCAAGGTATATCCTTGATTTCTTTTATGGGGATTTCATGCTTTTCAAATGAAAGTACGGTTGATGAATGTATGCGATGCACCAGAATCAAATAACGTAATTGTAGGGTGACTGGTGACAAGAAACATACCCATTAAACCAGATTTTCCTTCAAGAACATTCCTAGCTTGAACGTGATACACACGCCTGAGGTTTCTTTCCGGCATTCACCTTCGGGACATCTCGCGTGATTTACCCCCGCCTTGACCCTTATGCCGACCGCCGCCCGAACCTTGCCGGAAGTTGAAAGTATTCGGATTGGGTAGGGGCGTGATCGAACATAGTGTGGCTCTCCACAATTAAAGCGGCGACCTCTACCAAAGTGGACGAAGATGGGGAGTTGGTGGAGTAGGAGTTCGAATACCCCGGGTATTCGGTTCTTTCGTGGATAGGTTGTGGCGGCCAGGATGAGTGTTCTCATGTTGCCTTTGGGTTTGTTGTTCTTCTTTGTGGGTGATGATAAGTTTTGATGGCTTTGTTCTTTGCGTGGTGGGTAGTAATAGGGTTGGTGACTTTGTTGGTGCCGCGGATAACGGGATTCTTTGGTGGGTATGCCGAGTAGGGTGGAATATAACCTTCGACGTTTTTACGGTTTCCCGGATGGGTTGGAGAAAGCACGCCGCTCTTCACTCTTCTGTTTAAGCATGGATCTTTCATAGGATATGGCGATATCCACCGCCTCATAGAAAGTGGCGGTTGGGTTGGCGGTAAGAAGGTGAGTTTCAATATCATTCTTTAAACCCCGAACAAAACATTTCTTCTTTTTTCTTGTCGGTGTCCACATGTTCAGGTGCATTTGTGATAGCCGACTAAACAGGTTCACATATTGCACCACCGATCGACCACCTTGCTTTAATGCTAGAAACTCTTCCGGCTTGGATTGCATCACTCCGTCGGGAATAAAATGTTGACGGAAGGCATCTTGAAACGTGGCCCAAGTGACTTGTTGTCCGACCGGGCCGGCGTGCGAGAAAGTTTGCCCACCATGCGGATGTAGGGCCTCTCAACCGTTGGGCAGCAAACTTGGGTTTCAACAAGTCGGGACAACCCTCTAGCAGGTCAAACTTTAGATTTATAATACGGCTTGGTCATTAGCTTCTAGGGGTTCCTCGGCCCTTGTGAACACCGGGCGGACGAGTTTGATGAAGTCCGCATATGCGATTTCGTCGTGATTACGACGACCATGATTCTCATGTGGTGCATTTTGATTTTGCTGACCCATTTTCGCAAATGCACGAGAATTCTCTCGTAGTGGCATTTACTAAAAGTCGCTCTTGCATCGCCCAAAGAGCGGGGGTCTTTGGTGGTGCTGCGGGACCGCACCTTCCTCGTGTGAAGAACAAAGCCACGAGTGTTGCCGCACATCTGTTATAGACGAGATCATATTTATACACAAGCAAAGCCTATAAGATTGAGATCCTTAGGGCTAGCAAGAATAGGATTGATTTTACTTAGCCCAACCACTTGTTATCGGGGATATGATTCTTTAAACAAATGAATTAAACATGATGCATGATCGGACCTACGGATCAAGCAAAAGACTTTTTAAAGTAACATAAGCATTCTTTTAACAATATAGGGCAAAAAGGAAAACAACATGATACTCCGCTTAAAACTCTTTTAAATAGCACATAGAAAGGCTACTAGAAAGAATTAAGACGGAGCAGAAGCAATTTAGACTAAACCACCTTTAACTTTGGGATCCAAAATATTTTGAAGTTTTCAAAAAGTAATACTATGAATATCTTTGTAAGTACAGCTCTGATACCCTCTATGGCAGAACCTTCTAAATTATATGGCCCACAAGCACCTGACATTGTCCCTAAGACCTCTGTCAGCTGTACTTGAGTACTACATAACCTAGAATGTTACGTCGGGTGAAACCCCGATGAACCACGTTTCCTCCGGGATCGATACTTACGAGAGACATCACAAAGCATTACAACGGTTTTCATACAAAATACGAGTAGCGGAAGACTTACAATAATTTAATTTACAAAACTTTTGTCAAACTTATACAAACCCGAGTAGCATTATTACAACACAAATGAAGTATCATTACTTAACTTTATTACAATCACCCAACAAAAGTGCCCTGCCCAGAGGCCACACAATCTATTCCTCGGCGGACTCTTCATCGATCACCGTCATGCAACAAGGGCCGTAGCACTCTTGTCCATGCGGTTTACCCGTG
Organism: Chrysopogon serrulatus; assembly: GCA_015844335.1. Lineage (NCBI taxonomy): Eukaryota > Viridiplantae > Streptophyta > Magnoliopsida > Poales > Poaceae > Chrysopogon > Chrysopogon serrulatus. The sequence continues at coordinate 6,970 of JADLZL010008126.1, forward strand.
AGGGGTTGAACAAACCCCGAGTACAAAAAAGTACTCCGCAAGACTTACCCGACCAAAAATTGGGGAGAAGACTCAGGAATGCTGACTAGTGGGAAAATCAAGGTAAGGCTTTTAGCAAGATCAAATAACACCTTTGCAAAAAGAGACTAAGCCAGTCCTTACTTTACTATAACAATCACTTGTCAAACATATGCCGAATTCAAAACCTTTCATTCTCACTTTCATCATTACTACGATGCCGGGACTCGGATCACGGCTCCCATATCGTGGAGCACACGACGATTCGAATCGCTTTATATACCCGGTTGGGCTTCCTAGCCACACGATGTATGCGAGGACCGAACATCTTACATACATCAACTCAACGCTTAGATTTCTCCATACCGTAACGGGTGTACAAGTACACCACCTCTCTCTACGGCCGCTCGGTCACCGGCGGTGCGCATCGTAGGATGGGTACACGCTACTATCCGTTCTAGTAACGAATAGTCCAAGTGGAGCTTACCGCCATTAGCATGCGACTAGTACTATCCAATAACCTCATGATCCCGGCGCCAAACAACGGACGGTCCTTAACCGACACAAAGTGGACGACACTACACCGGGGCAATAGCCCCTCCCCGATGCAAGTCACTCCACCGACGTCTCGAAGTTACTCATCATCATGTTCTTGTTGTATACCATTGACCCCGTCGGAACAAGGATAAACAACAAGCAACATCAAGTTTTTCGTAAATTCCCTTCGGGGAGTATTGTTATCACCTTTTGAAAACAATTTATCAAAACCTACACTAGTAGCAAGGCTAAGCGCAACTAAGCATTTCGAAATCAAAAGAGGTGTACAGGTGGTAATGTAACAAGGTACGGTAAATGCATCAAAGTAGGATAGCACACAACTCCTACACCTAATGCAAGATATCATCACATGAAATCATAAAAACTTTCGAAATACAAGGGACGGGTTTGAATGCATCCAGGGGCTTGCCTTGGGGCTCGACGAAGTTAGGGAGCAGATTACCCAATCACCGAGATCAGATCCAACCTTCTCACGATGATCACTTTCTTCAAGAACTGGAGTTGGATTAACTCCCTCCGCAGACGGCACAGCTACACGAGTGGAATGCATGATTACGATGCAGTAATAAAAAGAGCATGCGATAATGATGCAACGAGCGTTAATCTATCTTGAGTACAACTTTCCTTCATGGTATAGTTGCACTAAGAAGGTATAACTAGCGTCGACGACGACGGACTAACGATACACAATCAACATAAAATGCCGAAGGTCATTAGGGTTAATGACCTAGGGTCATCACTCAATCGCAAAATCAAGCAACCCTAATAGTGATTAAGGGTGATTACTAATTTATTGACCATTTTATAGTCGTTGAAAGCCACTAATTAACTTGCTAATTGGAGATTAATTAAACCCTAATTAACCACATGATTAATTAATTAAACATTAATTAATTAAGGCATTAATTAAGCATAATGCAAAAATTAGTCAAAATCTAATCAAACTTCATAATTAAGATCATCATCATGTAATTAGCACATAAAACAAATTTCATAATTTTTGGACTTAGATTTTAATTATTAAAAATCATGGAAGTTGCATTTATCAATTAAAGGAGCAAATTATAGCACAATTAAATTTTATTGAAAAAAGCAAAGTTAGTATTTTTCCTAGGTAGAGCATCACTCAAGGAGCACATACATATTTTTCTTGCATTTTTATTTGCCCAAATAAAATCATAACAAAAAGATAAAAACTGGGAAGAAAAAATTTATTTTGGAAAAAGAAAAGCACTCCCCTTTCTCCCTCAGGGCACTGCACAGCCCGAGCGGCCCAACACGGCCTGCCCGGCTGGCTCCTCGCGGCGCCCGCGCGCATGCACGCTGCCCAGCCCAGCTGAGCTCCCGCGCGCGCCGGCACTGCTGCCAGCACGCGGCGGCCTGCCGCCTCCTTTTTTTTTCGCCGACATGCGGACCCCGCATGTCAGCTCCTCCCCCCTCCCTCTTCTTCTCCGATTCAAACGGCAGAGCTGCGCGGCGGCGGCGCGACTCCCCGTCGGCGGCCCTCCGGCGACGAAAAAGCATACCACGTGACCTACTCTTCAAGGCGAACTCAACGAGCTATTGGATGACGACTAAGGTTTACTGGAGCATGAGTAGCGGCGGCTATGGCGGACGGAGCTCTCCGACGAGCCACGGCTCCGGCCAGACCAGGGCAAAACAACGTAACCCACATACTAGAGGGACTCGGGAGCTCACCACAAACACGATGCGCACACGGGTTCAAGCGTAAGTGGAGCAGAGAGCCGTGAGCCGAGGGGAGGTGCGCGGCGGGCGGCCGGCCCGAGGAAGAAGAAGTCGCCCGGGGTTTTCCGACGATGTCAAGCGCCGAGAAATGGTGCAATCGGTGCGCAGGGGGCTTGCGGGCTCGTGTGCAAGAGGAATTGGAGGATGATGGTGCGTGGTGCACGAATTTGCAGAGTAATCGTCGGCGGCGGCCGCGAAAAAGCAAGAAAAAAGGATCGACGACGACGGGCGATTCCGGCCTTTTATAGGGTCGGGGTGTGCTTGACAGATGGACAGCGAGTTCACGACGATGTCCAGGTGCTCGGGCGCACGAGAGATCGACGAGGGTGCGATAAAGGCCACGGCGGCCGGCGAGCCCATGCCGAGCACTGTAGCTCCCCCTGTGTGGTACTGTAGCAGAGCCAACTCACCAGTTTTCATTTTCAGAATTACTCCGAAAATTTGAACTGAACTTGAAATTTTCAAAAATACAGATTGTTCAAAATTTCATGCTCTACAACTTTTATTAAGAAAGTTTGGTCAAATTCAAAATAATTTTTGAATTGCATTTCAAGTTTGAAAAAAGGGTTTAAATTCAACTTTTGGGATTTCAAAATTACTTTCAAATTTTGAATAAAAGATGAAAATCTCCAAAAATAAAAGTTGTTCTATTTTTCAAGATCTACAACTTTCATGTAGAAAGTTTTTCATGAAAATGAATAATTTTTGAAATTGAGTTTAAAATGCAAAAGGGGACTATTCCCAATTTGGAGTACTTTTTGAAATTAGTTCAAAATTTATTCAAAAACTTGAAAAAACTTTGTATACCAAAGTTGTAGAGCTCAAAGAGATGCACAAACTGTATTTTTAGAGTTTTCCCAAATTTTGAATATTTTGAGATGAAATTGAAAAGGGGGCAAAAACACTTTGAAAATTAGGGTTTTTGAAAAGGATTTTCAAATTGAACTTTTGGGCAATTAATTAATGGTGTTGTGGCACTTTTCAAAACTCAACCAATGGCACACTTTCATAGTACAAACTTCATACTTTGAAATGGTGCCAATGGTTAGCAACTTTTATTTAGAAAATTTATTAAAGTTAGCTCCCGTAAATTGAAAATGAAATTCAAACTTTAACACTTAGCCATTCCTAGCTAGGGTTGAAAATTTGAATTCCAATTCCAATTTTTGTTCTTGCTTTGCATCATTTGACTTATAAAACATGCTTGATGTGTGAGTCGAGTTAGCCAAACACTTGCAAACACCAAGGTTTGTTTTAGTTGATTATTTTTATAACCAAAAATTAAAATTGTGAGTGGAATTTAAATATCAACACATACACATGTGATATAGAAAAGCTCAAATCAAACCCTAGAATTGTAAACTCATTTTAAATGTTTGATTTAGGGTTCTCTAATCATGGATGCTTATGCAATGATGATGATGACATGGCGGGGTTTTGGTTAACGTAACACAGGGGTGTTACAGATTGATTGATCTAAAGCAAAATCCGAACTCTAACTTAAGTGGCGACTACTAAATATATTCCCTCCGTCCCTAAACGGATGACGTTTTCACTTCCCGAGAAACAATCGCCAAGTAATTTTAATAAATAATAAGATCATTGATTAGTATTGTAATTAGTATCATCGGAAAGATCTTTGGATCTAATTTTTTAACAAACTTATTTGGATATATAAATATTGCACACGTTTTCTACAAAGCAAGTCAAACTTATGGCACGAACACTTAAAACATTATTTATTTAGGGACGGAGGGCGATAGTCTAACGGGTGGCTAAAAACCCTTATTTGTGTCCCTAAGGAGTCCTGACACGTTACGAGGTCTAATGGCCCAAAAGACAGCGATGTGTAGCACCGTACCCTGACAGATTATGTATGCCCACTTATTTCAACAATTTCTGTTGATTCTAAAGCAATTTTGACATGGGACCATTATAATTAGTGAGCTTATGAAATTACCTTTCTGTGCATGGGTAGAACATTGAAAATTAATGGAGTCTATATATGACTTGAGCGTCCACTTTAGTGTGAGCTGCTCCTGAAATCCGAGATGGGTTCGAACTTGATATGGATTGGCCTCCAATTTAGCTTGGATACCCACGTTGGTCTTCTAAAGTGGCGGCCAAGATGGAGGACAACCTTGGCATCTGGGGTTAAGGCAAAATCACAAAAAGCATATCCTCTTTTTGATATCTTATGTGTGTAATTGATCCATTGACTTATCTACTTTTATGCATGAGAAGCTCACGAGCAACTCAACGGACATGGCGTGCTTTTTTCTCTGTGAGGAGGTGATCACAAGAGAAAATAAACATGGTCATATATAAAGCCGATATGGCCGAGAATAGCGCAGGTAGAGTGGCTGGTTGGCGTGTAGAGTATCCGGAGCTTTGGGGGGTGGGGTGGTGGTGGTGGTGGTGGGTGGTGCAAGGGCGGGGCTTAATTTAATGCACCTATAGATGTTGGCTCGACGGTGCTGGTCACGAATGCTTAAGGCAGCAATTAATGGCTACTAGACTTGCGTGTTAAAGCCACAAGTACATCTAGCAGTAGATCGGTATGGGTACATATTTTTACAGTGTGTAAATCGAGTTCCTAGTACATGAAACTACTAGACCCGAGATGGAAAGGAGTCTAGGGTTCGTTACCGACCGAAGTCGTAATAAGCAGTTGCAGCAGGGGTTGCGGGTGGCACAGCAGAGTTGGACGTCTCGGTGTTGGTCATCGCCGCCGGGCGCAGGGCGCCGCCGGCGGTGGCTTGGGGAAGAGGGAACGGCGCCGGAGTCCGGCGATAGTGACGAAGACAGACATGGTCCAGATCGACGGTAATGTCGGCGGCGGCTTCCCGTCGCTGGCTGCACACCCCTTCTGATCGGATTAGGGTTTGTCGGTGGGAAATGACGGCTCACGATGAACCTCGTACTGTGAGCCGCCGGCCCCCACCCCTATTTATATTGCATAGTGCGATGGGAGCCCACCAGCCATAAATGGGCTGGGCGCTCCCGATCATGACGTGAGGTCAAGGCCCATGGCTGTTGAGCCGAGTGGACAGAGAGATCGTCCTAACATTACGAAGCATTGTGACGAATTTAACGATGTTTTAGGAAAAAATGGCAGCTAAAAATCCATAATTAAGTAAGAGAATGTAAAAAATAATCCAATTATTTAAACTGAAAAGGGGATCTAAGAAGCGAAGCGGTTAGATGTAGCTATAGTGTCTTTTTCTTGTAGCTAGCTAGTCTTTGTCGTCTTCGTTCTAGCTTCTTGAACCTAGCTATTCTTGTAGCTAAGTACTACCACAAAGGGGGCAAAGGAAGGAAGAGATTGCCGAGACTGACCGAGTACGCATGCGCGTCCCGGGACACGTATATACGACGCACTCCAGCCACCACTGTGCTGTGCATCGTGCACGTACGGCATGCATGCACCGGCCGGCCAGCCATCATCATGCATCTATCCCCGGGCGATGGATGAACTTTGACTTGTCGTAGTACGCCGGTGTGTGTGGTCGGCAGACGAGCCAAGCGTTCAGCCACATTGACCGTCCGTTCGACCATGTATGCGTGCATCATCTGCGCACGACGACTAGGTATAGCCATTTCTTTCTATCGGCTGATCCGATAGATCCACGTGGGTACACTGTACTATTATTGAATTGAATGCTGTCATGAGTATAGGCTAGGCTTTATTTACGCATGCACCGCACGTCTAGTCTCGTTCTTGCCTAGCTTGTTGGTTGGCAATTGGCAGGGGCCGGGGATGTATCGGGGAGAAGCCAACGATGGCGGCACGCAGAAATGGAAAGGGCAACGCCGAGAAGCAACCAAATGAAGAAGCTACTGATCACTCACTCCTACCTACTATATGCATGGTATGGACGACCTTATCTCATATATCCTTTGTTGCTTTATTTCATTATCGTTCAATTGTGTGCAGGTGCGACATATAGCCCTCTTTGGTAAGGCTCCAAGCTGTTGCTCCGACTCCCACTGGTGTAAAAGCCTATAAAAATATTGTATATTACTATTTATAAAAGCCAAAACTAGCTTTCATACAGTGATGCCCAATATTTTTGCAGACTTTTACGGATGGGAGCTGGAGCTATCCGAAGCCGTATCAAACGGGACCATATAAACGCACCATTATTCCATGGCCTGGATGGCCATCATACATATGGACGCATCATGTACGTATACACGTACGTACTTAGTAGTATTATTACGTACAGAGTACACGGTATACTAGCTAGCTTACGTACGTGCTGAGAGACGGAGAGAGGGGCTGGGCTTTTCTGGGTTTGGAGACTGGACATGGACATTTAAAGTGCAAGCATATACTGCATGCACGATCGAGATGGCATGCATGCAACATAGTATGAGAGACGACAGCAGGTGCAAAAACAAACATTTTCCAAAGGCTGGGAACTGGGATGGTAGCAGAGAGTTGTAATGTAAGCCGGCCGCATGCATGCGCAGAGATGAGAACACGGGGTGCGAAGTGAGATTCTCCGGGGGCGGCCCCGGCCATCATATGACTGGATCAGGTCAGGTCTCAGGGTACGGGCCATGTCGAGATCTGACCAAGATCACCAGGGTACGGCTGCCCTGCCATGCTCTCTCGCACTCATCTCGTTCGTTCGTTCGTCCGCTGCCCAGCAGCTCAGCTAGGGCTTCGATCGATCGATATCAGCGTGTGTGTGTGCGCGCGCGCGCGCCTGCTCCTGCAGGGGCTGCGCGCGCGTGGGCGTGGCCCCTACATCGTATAGCAGCGTGCAGGACCGGCGGCGGCGGCGGTCTCGCCGGCCGGGCTACCTCTGCGCCCTGCAAACCTGAGGCGCTTGTTGCTTTCAAGGACTTCACTTTAATTATTATTTATTTATATATAAACCTGATCATCTTGCACTATATGTATTCACATGCATTAATTACCTACTTTTATATAATAACAAACTATTAGCACTAGTCTTGTTAATAATTACAGTGCTCCAAGATTGACAGATCGACAATCACTGCTCTTTCCAACCTAGCTTTCAACCGGTCCGGGCCGGTAGCTATAGTGCGTGAACAATAATCAGCTAGCTCTGGGGTGCATATGTAGTGCGACGCTGAAAGATTCACATGCCTGCGCCCACGTACGAGTAAGGCCTTGTTTAGATGCACATTGAATTTGCAAGTTTTTACACTCTGTCTCCATCACATCAATTTGTACCCGCATATAAAAAGAGCATTAAATATAAATAAAAAATAACTAATTGCACAGTTTGGTTGTAAATCACGAGACGAATCTTTTGAGCCTAGTATATACGATTGGACAATATTTACCACAAACAAACGAAATGCTACAGAACTTTTCAATCTCTCTCCTCTCACAAATTGTTTGCCGCATGTAAAGAGCATTAAATATAAATAAAAAAAAATAACTAATTGCATAGTTGGGTTGTAAATCGAGACTAATCTTTTGAGCCTAGTTAGGCCACGATTGGACAATATTTACCAAATAAAAACAAAGTGCTACAGGACTTTTCAATCTCTCTCCTCTCTCCATCTAAACAAGGCCTAAATACAAAACTTGAACATGAGTAGCTAGTACTAGGTGTCATCAATAGCTCAATGATCATCTTTTGTTTTCGAAACAGAAGCAAATAACGTGTTTGTCTATCTGTGAATATCTGTCTGCCAGTGTTTGATTGTGAGATGGAAAAAGGGCCCATTAAAATGGCTTGGTGACTCTTCGTTTTCAAAATTGTTTTGGGTCTTATTAAACAACAAAGGAGGAAAAAAATTCAGCAAAAAATTCAATTGGTTCATCATAAAAGGCGTTCGGATGCCTCCACGCAGAGGAGGTTCCCTGCATATGTTGGGCGCTTGTAGTCCCATAAACTGGTTTACTATTTGTGTAGTCTCGATATATGTGCTCTCTACACAGGAGAGCACTCTACATACACACTTTCTGTTTTTAGTTAAGACGATGGAGTGCGGGATTCACTAGAAGAATGTTTGTGAAGATGGAGCCACGCCTTGCTGGCTGCATGCAAGCCTGATCTCGATGGGTATTATTACGTGACAAGCCAAAGGTATGGGTTCATCGCGGCTTGTAGCACTTGTGCACCCGGTTGGCTATTGGTCGTTGTTGAGCTAGCGGCATTGGCTCATCACTGCTCATAGCCATAGTGGCTCCCTGTAGCCCCCTCTCCGGCATGTCCTTGCACTTTCGACACCCCACTCGGGTGCTAGGAGAATGTTCATGAGGTGATTATAACACTACACCATAAAAGGCCTTTACTGTCGGTTGCTTTGAAACCATTGGTGGCTCATGGCTATCACTACCGGTTGAATCCAGGAACTGACAATGATAAAACGTTGTTTTGCACAAAATAATCATAACTTTTCAGAGGTCAGATCAAGACATTTTTTTTTAAAAAAAATAAAGAGTTTAAGAGATCTAAAACTTTGTAGTTGATAACTTTATAGTTTAAGATGGATTACATGTCTAAATATTCAATATAAGTTTTTTTTTGATAAGATTTGAGATGGTTGACAACATAGAATGGAGCACCACATCAAAGTTATAGTACTCGATGAGATCTACAATGTTGCAGTTAACAATTGTTTCATTTGAGATCATTTAAAGTGTCAAGTATCCAATATAAGATTTAAAATTGCATAGTTAAATGAATAGCATCAATTGCGTAGTCAGAAACATCATGTGGCTTAGCTCGTATGGACGATCGAGGAAAGATAAATGTTCAGGTCTTCAGTTTAAATCATTGAAACACATATTTTCTATTTTTTTGTCACTTTTTGTTGTCGGATATTATAATGTGCCTTTTGCACCTCCTTTCTCCCTCCCTCCGATGCCCACCTCCCTCTCTAACCTCTTTCGGCGGCTCGGCGGCAGCGGTGCAGAGGCAAAGTGGCGAGGCGGCAGGGGGTCACGTCTTGTGGTGCTCTAGGTGTGGGGGTCACGTGCTCCGGCAGATCGAGGCAGGTTTGGTGAGCTCCGGCCGCGGATCGAGGCAGTTGCTGCAGCGTGCAGCCCAATCCAAAAGGGGGGCGCGTGCCGCGCTCCAAAGAATGGTGGGCTCTGCGAGCTCTTGTGGCGGATCAAGGTGGATGGGATGGTCCAATCCAGCAATGGCGTGCGAGAGGGTGTGGCCCGATCCGGCGACGGGCGTCCTGATATAGGTGGGCAGAGGCTAGATCTGATAGTCCGATGAGGATGCAGGCACCGATGAGCAGTTGCGGCAACGGCAGAGCGTGGATGGGCTCGCTGGGCCCATGGATGGCCTTGATAGGCTCATCGATAGTTTTTTTTCATTTTTGTTTTTTTCTAATTGATTAATTGAGTTGGGCAAAACAACTGCCTCAATAGTTCTTGATTAACCAAGATCTTTGGTCCCAAGCAGTTGGAATGCCTGCCTCCGTTAACTCAAAACGTCCATCTCGGTTAAGTTTTCTCTAGTTGTGTTTTCTATAAGCTTAAAAAACTAGACAAGTGTGCTAGTGAACGAGACAATTCTAATAGTCACTACTTGTCTAGCCTAGTCATTACAATGTAAGTCCCATACAAAAGTCTAGTTGCAAGAACAAGTAATTGAGCACATAAACAAACAACTAGAGCTACCACCTAGCAACTAGGGAGCTAACAAGAGAGCAAGCGGTGAGCAGTAAACTAGGCACTAATGGCAAAATGCTAATCGCATGGATTCGGTTTAGGAGGTAGCGTGGGTAGCTCAAGAAAATGTACCTCGGCTTGTTGCCATACGATTCATAGGCTACTACAAAGCCACATTAAGGAGAGATTGGAACCTTGAGACAACCCTAGTCAGATACAAGTATGGAGGTTTGTCCTTGGTCTCCATGTGGGTATAGCTGTACATCTTTGCAGAGTTTGCTTCGAATGCCTGGAGTCTTTGAACAGAATTGTTAGTTGTTCTCTCTTTGAATTACCTAAGAGATGTTCTTTATCACTTGTTACTCATAAGCACTTTAACATATTGGAATTGTTAGCAAGGTATAGCATGTCACTCTATACTCACGCCATGCTTTTCGCCGCTTTACAAATGCCTATTAAATTTCCCTTGTATCCGCCCAATGTTTATGTTCAAATAAGTCATCCGAGTACAATCATATCATGGTACTGTCGTTAAGTATCCGCCCAATGTTTATGTTCGAATAAGTCATCCGAGTACAATCATATCATGGTACTGTCGTCAAGTATCTACCCAATGTTTATGTTCGAATAAGTCCTCCGAGTACAGTCATATCATGGAACTGTCGTTAAGCTTTTCCAGGTGCTCTAGACTTGGTGATCACCCAAACCAAGCTTAAGTGAGTCGGGGGCTTAGCGAACAGCAAGATGGGCATCCCTAAAAACTATAAAGTTACTCCGATGTTGGAGCAACTAGATGCAAGAGCAAAGACTAGATAGCTATGGGATAAATTAAATGCAGTCATTCTAATGTTGTAACTTATGTTTTGTTCTTACTTCTCAATTAGTAATGTAAAGCTCTTTGATTTACATATGATTTTTTTATCTCCAAGCTATGTGATTATTGATGGCTAGTTCGTAGTGTGTAACCATACAACCTGATCCCGTGGTGCGACCTACGAGTGGAGGCCATTGATTGTGACTCCAAAGGGCCATCCTATGACATGGGGTTAGTGCTATGTGGATCGAGTGGTCGACACATGGTATTAGTTGATGGGTCGGGGTGAGTCCTCACAGGCCTCACACTATTCTTCCGATTCTCTCTATATAAAACTTTGATCTACTGGTTGGACAGTAAATTCTATAACAACCTGCCTATGTTGTCGCCACGCTAATCCTAGGCTCATTCTCTTTTTCTCCTCGGTCGATTCCTTCAACGTTGTTTCCATCCCAACTGACTTCTCCACCGTCCGACAGCCGCCACTGCCGAAAGTGGTGACCTATTTATTCTAAGCTACAGGAGCCTGGAACAAATTTTAAAAAAAAAATTGACTGGAATGGTTTTTAGAAATCATTTCCTTCTGGGACGGAGGGAAGTACTTATATGTGGTACTCCCCTATCCCAAGCATCTATTTGGTCTAAGGTTTAAAGGTGTCAGTAGTTTTTGGTTAGGTAAAAATAATTCAGGTAAGCCCATGCAGTCAAATTAAGCTGTGCAGCATGGACACAAAAAAAGGACAAAAAGGACGGTGATCACATCTGCTGCCACCATCCTTGGAAAATAAGGAGTTCGCCCACGTTAGGGTTTAGATTTTTTGACGAAATGAGCATATTATAAAAATAAATTCTATGGTAAATATAAAGATGCTAATTTAATAACATAAATCATAATGTTTTTTCTAAAAATTTAATCAAAGTTTAAAAAAATTACTTAAAATAACTCTAGAAATCATTTTTTCGGACGAAAGTAGTACACATTAAAGAAGTTGGATGGACATGTACGTGATAAGCCACACGAAATCGCGCGTGCCATCGTAGGTACTGACTGCACTGCAATCCAGTGACAACCAACCCAAATATGTAGTAATACTAGTATGTTTTTCAATAAGCCTTTGCCTGCCTGACCACGTGTGTCCCTACAGTGCACCCCTGTAGCCGCCCTACCTAGCTATCTGCATCGATCGACCCCAATAATGCCTTCATCATTCCTTTCCTAACTCCTCTCCATACCGCGCACACCAACGCCACGCAGCTACCTCTAGGGCTCTCTCCTAGCCCAAAGCTCTGCAGTGACGCAACAGTAGCCGGTCAGCGACGCCGGCCATTGCTCTGGATCATGTGTGGTGGCTCATGCCCTGCTTGTGCCGTCTCTCCCTCTCTTCCTTGCGGAAGTACGGATCGGAGTCACTGCCATAAACAAACCAACCAACACACACACGATATGTCCTAGCAGCGCAACACCTAAAAGCTTCACTCTCACATCTTTCTGCTTCCTGTCCACACACAAACACAAGGACACACCGGCCCCTTTCATCACCATCTCTAGCTTTTTCATCTGTTTTCTCGATCTTGGCTTTCCTTCCCCTTTTTAAGCTTTGATGCACACACTACACCCAGTCGAATTGGACACACTGATCCACCTCTTGATGTGAAGATCTGTTCCATTATTTCCAGTAGTGTAGTCTCACATGTGAGAGGAACCAATCGAGCAAGCCCAGAAGATGATGAAGAAGCAGTAGCAGTGGCAGTAGCACTAGAACTAGCTAGATCTCGTCTCTTTCTAGCTAGAAGCTTGTACAAACAGTAGTGCACCACCAGATGTTGCCTTACCCTAACCCTCACCATTTCGGCGTCTCCCAAGAACCCCCACACCCAAACCCTACCGGTGGGTTCCCCAGCATGCTTCCGCCGGGCGCGCATCTGGATCAGCAGCACTACGTGGATCATCATCACTTCTTCCCCGGCCACGGCCACTTCAACTCCGACACGCTGGAGGCGGTTCTGAGGCCGACGACGACGCGCGCTGCTCCAGAGTGCGAGGCCGTCGTCACGGCGCCGCCGCAGGGTGGAAGAAGAAACGGTGGTGTGCCCGCCGCCGGCCAGGGCCACGCCCGCACGCGGAAGCGGCCGTTCCGAACGGACAGGCACAGCAAGATCCGGACGGCGCAGGGCGTGCGCGACCGCCGGATGCGGCTGTCCCTCGACGTCGCGCGCGACTTCTTCGCGCTGCAGGACCGCCTCGGCTTCGACAAGGCCAGCAAGACGGTGGACTGGCTGCTCACCCAGTCCAAGCCGGCCATCGAACGGCTCGCCGCCACCGAGCCCTCCCAGCGAAGCGGCGGCGGCGGCAGCGACGACGCAGCTTTGTCACCCCCGACGTCAGGGGCGGCAGATGGATCAGGTAAGAGGGGAGGAGCTGCCGAGAAGTTGGGTTCCAGAAGTGGTGGATCGGCGTCCATGGAGATGGAGCACGCCTGCGAGCTGGACCGCCTCGTGTCGGCCGCACCAGTGCTTCGTGAGTACTACTACGGCCTCAGTGAGATGATGAGCAACGACAACTTTGGAGATGGCGACGACGATGGTGACTACGAGGAAGACGGTGATTTCCTGGACGGTATGCAATACTAGTAGGTCTTTGCTTGCATGGTTTCTACGTAGCAGTACTAGTAGCTGCTGGCAGCTTAGCTAGCTAGTTAGCTCTTTATCTGGCAAGCACTTTTCACTATCATCGTTAGTTCCTAGTCTGCAAGTGTATTCCTTTAAGTTGATGCTAATGCTACTGGCAAATGCTGTGTCAGATGTTGTTACTCTTTTGCTTTGATGTTAATTACTAGTAGAATCTATTTTTAATTTGGGCATATTCTTTTGGGCTTTTTATGAAGGTCAAGAGACACTAGCTAGGAAAGAAGGTTGCTTGTTTGACTGGATAATTGCATGAGTTGTGTCAATGCATATATATATAGGCACTCTAGATTATTTAAGGTCTTACCCAAATGTCTTCTCCAAACTTGATGATGTTGAAGATGCCATTCAAGGTCAAACACATATGGATATTATTAGAGAATTTTGAAAACTAAGAGTTTCTGTAACTTAGATTGTGTTTTCCTTTTGCGTATCAAAAACATTTCCTTATTTTGTTTGTGTAAAAGTAAAATCTCATATCTTTCTTATATTAGTGATAACATTGACTTGCTCATCTCATCTTTCTTTACAGTTGTGACAGTTTGCAGGGTGCATTTGTTGATTTGGATAATGGGAAACACATGATAATTCATTAGATAATAAAAATAGGTTACAATCCTTTTTAGTAATTCAGAATTCATAATGTTACACTAAAATACTTTTTGTTTCTGATCTTGTTGGGTTTCAATGTCAGTGGTTGACATGGATTTTCTTAGGTCAAAAGGCAACATGAGGAGTACATCAAACTTCAGCAAGATAATATGGCACAAAGAATGTCGCTTAAGGACTGTCCTAGATAAAATTAAAGAACCAGTGCCAAAAAAAATTGCAGCCAGCAAATTACTTCTCCAATTTAGAATCAAGATTCTGTAAATAGTTCATAAGGTTTAGATTGTTGGTGGAATGATTTGGTTTTGTTTTGCAGACACTTACAACCTGTTCAAAGTACTGTTATTAAAAATTAAATAACAAACAATTCAAAATTTATTTTGTGAGCTATTTCAGTTTTTTTTTAGATTTTTGTTTGAAGTTGTTTTGAGGCTAGTTCATGAAATATAGCTGGTCTTTAGTTATCATATATAATCATAGGTTTTATATCACAAACTATACATTTTTGTAAAAGGCTCTTAATATATTACCAAAGTCATGACATGGTAAAACGTAACCTTCCTAACATTACCTATATGTACAAACTAATGGCATGAGTAACTAGTTGAATAGAAAAAGGTGGAATTTGTTTCACATCGATTACGGATGACTAAATTCTCAAAATACATATATTATTTGTATTTGCATATAAATACTATGGACTGAAAGATGATGCAAAATGCCAAAAACCTTTCCATTATTTAAAAATGTGACTATAACATTACAGTAGGTTTTTATACCATCTGCCCCATGTTATACTAGTTAAGTAGGTTTAGTATTAATAGAATATAAATGTATTAAATAAGAAGGTTCGGTTACATTTTAGAGACAGTCTAGATGACAAAAGGTAATAGTACTCTTTATGCATCATTGTAAAAAAAAAAGAAGTGAATATTCATATGGGTTTAGGGGTAATGCAATTGATGATGACGATGAAGAATTACATGTATCTATACAATATGCATGTGAAATTAGCCAGGTAATAATGATCGATAATCTATCAGTCCTAGGGAAAAGTTAAAGGCTAATGTCCATCAGATTCTGTTGAGAAGTCCAATTAATGCACTTATAAGATAAAATTAAAGGTTCCAAGAATTACCCTGTATAGTTGATTTCTGATCTATTTTTTCCAAGCATCAGACAGAATGATTGTGATCTTAACCTTTTTAGGTACAAATTGATTCCCAGTTTCCCTAAAGATTTTTTTTTTCACTTTTATATAAATATATGCAAAGTATCAAAGTCACACACAAATGACCCACATTCATATAACTGTTAATATACCTCGGCCAAAAGAATTATTGCTCTAGATGTAAATTGTTCTGAATTCTTGAAAACAAAGCCTTAGATTTTGTACACTTGTTTCACTCACAATCATACAAAGGTAGCTGGATATAATTAAAAAAACATACACTAATAAATAAATTAAAAGGCCCACCTGTAAAGATGTGGGTGCCTTTCTAATTAGGAATCTACGGCATGCGTGCATGATTTTCACTTGGTATTTGCTTTTTGCCTTTGTTATGTTTTCGTATACCAGTTGTAAACTAAGTATATATCAACTGCATATTGTTGAAGCCACATATGCATTTTCTGTAAAAGAAGTGCAGCATATATGTAGGGTTTTGTTCTATTTTCTCCTGTGCGTTATTAACTCATGTAGAGGTGATGCATCTAGCACTTTTATGAGCTTGCATAAGTTTTCATTTCTTTATTTACAATATATAGTATGACTGATCTCAGTGGTGCATCAACATATCTAGCGCGCGTGGTGCATTCTGGTACTGTAGTGCTACACTACTGCTAGAAAGCAATGCATCATCGATCGTCTGATTCAGCACATAAGAATCTGTCACTACTACTAGCAGCAGCTAGGTAGTCGTAGCTAGCTAGCTGTAGGTACTTGTAATATAATGGTTGTGGCATCGAGAGGATCACCTTATTATTATTTAGTTTATTTTACATGAAATTTGGTGGCGCACGCACGCGGGCAGCACGTTGTATAGCACACCGAATTGATGCACGCACGTCACACAACGGCCCACAGTCGTAGTGACACTCCCAGCAGCACCAGCTATTCTATAGCCGGCCTGTTACTACGTACGACGTACGACGACAAGCTAAGAGATTTTGTATGTGAGTAGCTAGGATGAGTACTAGTAGGTGTGCAGCTGCAGGTAGGGTAGCCCAATCGGTCTATACAATACATATACATACATATATAGGTAGAGATCAGGCTGCTGCCTGTGCTCTGTGTGTGTGTATGATCTTGATTTGATCGGTTTGCGGCCAGAGTGCTACTGTTGCAGGGCGGCCAGAGTGCTTCCCGTAGCACACACACGTGCGCGCAAACAGATCGATCGATCGATACAAACAACTGCGCGACGACTCCGATCCGCGTCCGCGATCGAGAACATGCATGCAGCTAGTGTACACCAGCAGCAGTTTGCTGCTTGATTCATGGGCGACGGGGCAGGGGCTAGGTAGCTGTGGGGATGGGCGTGTGATCGAGGGCCGGGATGATCAGCCAGCCGCGTGATGCGCAGGGGCCAGTGCGTGGTGGATCGATCGCCTTTGGGCGTAGTAAGGGGAAAAGCCTGGTCTCCAGCCGACGACGCGCTGCTAGTGCTAGGCCGGCGCGGCCGCCCTTGCGCAGTTTTGCACGGTGACGGTGCTTTGAGATGTGCTCTGTGTGTGTGTGACTGTGTGTCGTGTCGGCGCGCGATCTAGCTATATATAACAGCTGCGGGAGCAAGTGTAGCTAGCTAGGGCACCTGACGATCGAACATGGCGACGTGCGTAGGCAGGCCCGGCGGCCCGGCCCGCCCGTGTCTTCAGCAACCAGCTAGCTAGCTAGCCAGCTACAACAGGACGACGGTCGTCTCTGCTCTTCTCCTGCACGTCAGCACAAGTAGTATGTAGCTAGTCCGACCTCTACCACCAGCTGACGTTGCGCGCGGTCAAAGTGTTGACCCCGACAAGCAAGACTGGGGCGTGTTCGGCTGGTTGCTTCCGTGGCTACTGCTCTAGCCGGAACTGATGTCCCCTCTCACATCAGTACTGTAGCAGCAGCTGGAGTAGCTGGTTCTCCGGCCGGTGGAACACGCCCTAGGCTGTCAGCATTTTTCGATCAAGTGTCACGCTATGCATGACCATGGTGTCTTGAATAAATCAGGCAAAATTAGAATATTCTTAGTCTGGGTAAATTTTACAAGAAACAGTAGCAGTATTTTTCACCATGCTTGCTTTTTATTTGAGACGAATTAGAATGCTTAGGCTTGCTA